>JAHLJT010004558.1:0-29760 GCA_031308135.1 Acheta domesticus
GGAGCCTTCAAGTTTATCAGATACAGTAAATGATCATAAGTATCTGAACACGTGGCTGAAAACGACTTACCCGTTCGTGGGGCCTTCCAACGGTAATGCCGGAATTCAATACGGTGTTGGTCCACCCCAAGCCTTGATGACAGCTTCCACTCTCGCAGGCATATTTTCAGTCAGATGCTGAAAGGTTTCGTGGGGAATGGGAGCCCATTCTTTGCGGAATGCTGCTCTGAGGAAAGGTATCGATGTAGGTCGGTGAGGCCTGGCACGACGTCAGCGTTCCAAAACATCCCAAAGGTGTTTGATAGGATTCAAGTCAGGACTCTGTGCAGGCCAGTCAATGACAGGGATGTTATTGTCGTGTAAGCTCTCCGACACAGGCCTTGCAGTATGAACAGGTGCTCGATCGTGTTGAAAGATGGAATTGCGATCCACAAATTGCTCTTACACAGTGGAAAGCAAGAAGGTGTTTAAAATATCAACGTAGACCTATGCCGTGATAGAGCCACGCAAAACAACAAGGGGTCCCTCCGTGAAAAACACGACCACACCATATCACCACCGCTTACTTTCGATCACATAGTGTATTTACTTCACAGGGAAAATTGCCTTTGCGCGAATCTGGTGATGATTTCAAACACTATAGGAATTAAGCTTAATGGAAAATTGGGGCCCTAAGGAAAGTATCTGAAATAATACAATGTCGTGTCTTTGATAAAAACATGAGGTTCTTGTTTGAAAAGCACCGCCTAAATAGGAAGGAACAAGTAAGAGTGGTTGAAGTTTATTGATCATTTTCGAGACAGAGAATGTAATATTCTAATACATGTTATTATCTCAAAATCTTACAGTTTGCAATGAACAAGCATAGTTTTGCATAAATGCTGAGAGCCAGATTTTGAGTGATATCACGGATACATAATAAATTGACCATATTGTTAGTGAATATCCAATAATTTCTGTTTTTGAATGGCTCTCAATGTGTTACCTCTAAATATTTACATTTTTAGTCAACTAACATCATTATGTCGAGAAAAGGGCTCTTCCGATATAACTCTTGATATTAGTTGAGCAATTTGATTTACTTTAACTAGTATTTATTGATAAAGTGTTTGTATCGTAGACTTCAGATAAAATATTTGTTATTGGCGGTAAACGTGGTATTTCGAATTCAAACAACTAATAAAGATTCGTAAAGAAATTAAATGAATATACGATCCATACGTACTCCAACGGTACCTATACTCGTACAGTACCTTCTGATGTGAAACTTTCTGAAAAGGTACTGTAGATTCTTGTCTATCATAGGTAATACCATGAGTGCTTTGGAAATTGGACTCGCGAAGCGAGGAGGGGATTTATCTGAGAATTTCCGAAGCACAAGTGGTATTTAACAGGACTATTCCACGAGTGAAATTATATTCATCAGAGTTTTAAAATGCGCCAAATGTTGAAAATATGTTCGTGAGGTTATTTTATAGTACATACGCGGTTCATTGGACATCGACATAGCGATCGATATATACTGCTTCCAACGATAGATGAGTCACAATTTATGATTGGCCAGGAGGGAGAAGCGGTAAGAAAAGTGGGATAGAAAAAGCGATTAAATTTTTGAGAAACACCGCCCTGATTGGGGCATTTTGTACGTGTAGTTAAACACTATTGGTTTTAATTTCTCGAGTGGAGCACTCCTTGTTGACGGCGTTGGAAGTGGCTTGGGAGCACAGCCAGTTCCTTGAGCCGCGCGTGCAGGCGTGCCAACTTCACGTTCCATGAGTGTCACGTCCCAGGATGAATAGCTGGGCTTTGCTCCGGGGGCTTTTCTTAAGCCTCTTCGGTCACAGTAAACGGCACAAGTCAAGGAGGCGACGCGTGCGGTGTCATTGAGCATTTTCCCACTTTAAGAGCATTTGCAGAGGAACTATGACTTTTTCGAAATTAATTACTGCAAGTGGAAATTAATTGATTTAACTAATTTAATTTTTTGTCCGAAAATTTTGAAAAAAGTATCTCCCTGCTTGATGAACAACTAAGTGAAATATTTTAACATATTGTAATAACGTGAAGTTTAATTTGATGATGATAAAATACACATCTTCATAATTCATTTATTTTTGTTATATTAAACATTTAGGAAAGAGTGAATATATACAAAATTCCTCTTTGTAGGCTCTTCCTTCTTACATTTAAAAAACTATTTTTTGGAATAATATTTATAATAATAATAATAATAATAATAATAATAATAATAATAATAATAATAATAATAATTTTTACTTTGGATTTTTCTCCATCATTACCATAACAAATGCATCTCTCAAGTATGTCGAAAACCTAGAAAATTTGATGTAGGATGTAAATAATAATGCAATAATACCACTTTAAGCAACCACATTAATTACCTGAATTACAAATTAATTGTTACATTTTTAATGATTAGAAAATGTTATCATATCTGCTGTATCACACAATTGCCGAGAAGCTTCAGGGGTACTTTTGGGGGCAGATGGGAAAGAGGAGGCAAAATTATCCTTCAGATACGTAATTGTTTCTGCAAATGTCACAACTATTGTTGGAGATTGTGTACATTAGTGAAGTGGAATACGAGGATAGGTGATTACTCATCGCTCAGTCCTATAGACTGTGCAGGAGGACAGGCGCATTCCAGGGTGCTGGTCGGGCATTCGCAACGCCGAGTAGAATTTAAAAAGTGAAAATAATGAAGTTGGAGGGGGCGGCGGGCGAGGGCGCGCAGGAGAGGCGGCCGCGTCGCCAGGTGGCAGCTTCACCCGAGGGGCCGCCGCCAGCGCCTCTCGTGAGCGCCTCTCATATCAGCGCCCGTGGGGAGCGCGTCACTCGAGCGGCCTCGAAGCCAGGGGGCGAGGCAACGGCGGTGGAGGCGGGGACGAGGACGGGGGCGAGGGCGAGGACGAGGACGGGGGCGGAAGCGGCGAGGATGGCGGAGGCGGGGCCGGAGCGGGGACGATGGTTACGTGGGACATGTGCCGGGGGCAGGGGGGGCGGTGACGGTGACGCGGACAATTGCGGAGGCGGAGGAGGAGGCGGTTGGCGGCGGCGGCGTGCGCGTATCGCGGGCTATTAGTGCGGGGCCGCTAATAAGGGCCTAACAGGTAACTCATCATTATTGATATACCGCGCGCGTGCCCCTAATAGGCGCCCGGGCCCTCGCCCGCCCTAATGGGCCCTTGGCTTCGACCCGCTTCCCCTGGCGCTCCACGGCCAAGAACGCCCCGAGCGCGCCACTGTCGCTGATTGCGAGCGCTAGACACTTCCGGTGCCTCTGGTCTATAAACATCTAATCCTTAGAAAGAATAGAACAAGGAGGTTGTGAAATCACGCTAAAAATCCTCAAGTCAAAAGAAAGTAAATCTATTTACTTACATTACAAAAAGTACGTTTCACACACAAACAGCAAAAGTACAACAACATGATTCAAACATTAAGCTGAAGATACAATACGCTGTGGGAATTTAAAAATAAAATACTAAACAAAAATAATACCATTCCTCCACTTATTACCAGCTCAGAGGAAAATATCTCACCTTTTGAAAAAGCAGAAATGCTAGCAAAATATTTTGAAGATACATTCAAACCCAACGAATCACCCCCACACAACCAACACCAATCACAGAGATATCAATATTTCCTTATTATAATGTACCCTTCAAAATCAGATTCACATCCCCCAGAAAATAGCAAACAAAATAAAAACACTTCCTAAAAAAGAACCCCAGGACGTGACAGAAGAAATAACAAAATCCTAAAAAATCTACCAACCATGCCATAACATACTTAAATAATATTTATAACTCTTCATGAAGAACAGGATATTTCCCACTTTGATGGAAACACTCTATAGTTATACCTATAACAAAACTAAATAAAAATCCATCCAAAGTAGAAAATTATAGACCAAATAAGCTTGTTATCCCCCTTATCAAAAATTCTAGACAAAATCCATCAGAAAAGATTCAATAATTAACTCAACAAAAATGACATCAATTGAGATTCACAGAAAAGTTATCAACCACACATTAATTATTAAGAATAACACTACATATTCATTCAGCATTCCAAAGAAAACCTCATACTATATCAACCTAACAAGACATTTCACAAGCATGACACAGTGTGGCATGAAGGTCTCTAGTACAAACTTAAAATCAATGGCACACCCAAATACTTCTCCAATATCATCAATAGCTTCATAATCAATAGAACTTTTTCAGTTTCAGTAGATAAACAGCTCTGAAACCCCAAACAAATTTCACTGAAATTCCTCAGGGCTCCCTATTTATCTTTACACTGATATCCCTACAACAACACAATCAACATAGCACAATTTTCAGATGATACAGCATTGTATTATTCTAGAACATCACTTGGCGTATTAAGAAATACAATACAACAACATCTAAACCAAATCGATACTTTGTCAGACAAATGAAAAATTAAATTAAACCGATCTAAGTCAACAGCAAAAATCTTTTCATTAATAACAATTTCAACATCACGACCTCTCACACTGAGCAATAACACCATTCCTTGGGCTCCACAAAACAAAACAGTGAGATATCTAGGACTATATTTGACCACTAAACTTAATTTTAAAGAACATATAAACATTAAAATACATCAAACAAAAGTTAAACTAATCGAATTAAAGCCATTAATAAACATCCGCAGTAAAATAACAATAGAAAATGACAAACATATCTATATCTATCTATCTATCTATCTATCTATATCTATATCTATATCTATATCTATATCTATATATATATATATATATATATATATATATATACACAGCCATAATAAGACCCCTAATGCTCCATGCCTGCCCTGTCTGGATTAATTCAGTAAAAACCAATATACATAAATTACAGGTCACGCAGAATAAATTCCGCATACATATAGAAAAAAATGTGTATTTTATAATATGATTCTTTGATCCATACTCGAAGCACACACATTTCTGACTCATAACCTTCCTTATTTTCTCAAGATAGATTGACACATCGGTCAAATATGTCACTGAAATGTCAAAAAGAAAAACAAATCTCTCAGATATTTTTATCTTTCTTTTGGGAGTGTGAATTTTATTTGTCACATTTGCGGCCAATCACAATGTAATGTTCATGCGAGGTGTGCGCACGAGGTAATTCAAATGCCCGCGCGACGGCCGTGGAAACATGGACAACGCCTCCTACTAGAAGAGTGCTGCACTGACGCAGCCGACAGAGGCTTGAGAATAAACAGGAGCTTGGTTCAGTGTGGTTAGGGGAGGGGGTGATTGGGAATGAGGTGGCAGACGGAGTTTTTCTTTTTGGGGTGTGAAGGGACTGCGGAAGAAACATGGAGGTACGTGCGACGCCAGAAAACTTGTGAGTAATTTGACACAGTTGGTGGAACTCTGGTCCCGTATTTTGCATGCGCGTGTGCAGGTAGTTGAATTAACTGCCTCTACTAATGGAAATGTATTAGAAGGTGGAACGTATAGACACCAAGCATTGGTATGCATTTAGTTTGCATCGCAATGTGTAACCACTGGCAGTAAATGTTCTGTGGATAGGTTTCTATTTTTTTGCACACAGAAAGTCTCTCATTATGGTACACGTACTTTGTTCACCGGGAAGCAGAAGGGAAGTCTGTGGACGTGGTTGGAGTTAAAATTTAGCTTGGACCAGACATTCTAGATTAATTTAAAGGTTTTAATGTCCAGTTTACCTTTTGAGGGGGATGCTCAATGTCCCAACAGGGTAATATTTTATTAGATGAAACCTTTTTTGTTTTCCTATAATATGATGAAATGCATAATCTACTGAATGTATTGAAATCCAGATGTATTTTTTGAAGAAACTTATTTGAAAAGATTTGATGTGAAAAATGGAAATTGGTAATGTGTTGAATTGAGATTGCAATGGATTGAAATGTAATATGTGTCTATTCTGATGCAAAGTTTCCTTTTTGAGGATGACTGCATAATTTGTTGGTATTTTTTTGGTATGTTCCCTGCTTATAATCATTATTTCTGGGAGATGTCAGTGATGTCATAGAATTGGTGTGATTTCGAATGTTTTGTTTTTTGGCTTACAGGTGTCAATTAACCCGAATGTCTGTCAGTTCAATTTGTATACGTGTTTTTTAAATTATGGTACTCAATAAGTATTTTGTGTAATTTTGCTACATACAAATTCGCCCGCTACGAATTTACTGCGCTTCGTGAACGTAATTGAAGAGGTATTTTAAGGCAGTTGGATTCTACGAAAGTTAGAATATGTATTATATTATTTCAGATTGGTTTGTTAGTTTCTTATATTGGAGCTTTTTTGTACGTTTGCAAATTAATGTTTTAGAAATTGTTTAAAATCCATTTGAAATATATGAAATAAACATTGCTAGCCGTCAGGGAATATCAGATTGGAATGCAAGAATGGCATTGGGCGTCGCGCTCGCGAATTTCTGTGAATTACGCCTATTGTCGTGACATGACTTAGCTGTATGAAAAGGAGTTATAATTGTGAAATTTTTGTTGACATTTGCTTGAAAATATTTAGTTTTCGCACCAAATAGTCTATCATTTGTAATGATTTTACAAAAATTACGCCTGAGATCTCTTTAATTCCGAGAGAAATTTTGGTATAAATTGTATTATATTACCATTACTAAAGGCGTGAAAGTACATGCTGTTTCAATACGACTAGTTTTCGTTTCGATTGTTGCAGATTTGTAGATCCTTATGCAAGTATTCTTAATGGCTCATTAAATGTAGAAATTAATATTCAGTCGCAAGTGATGATCGACCTCTCAACTTATCTTTGCTGTCCGCTTCGTCTTTTGCCCGTAATTCAGAAGCATTGCATTTGGAATTCCCGTCATGTCTTTCCTAGCTTGAGAAGCGTAATTACTTGTAGAAGTCGAGATCATTAATCTCTGATGCTGTGCATTTATCTTAAGGGAGTTTCACTGCATTTCTTCCTTCGTTCAGAGCAAGACTAACAATTCGTTGGAAATCTTCCAGAAATGCCATTCATTTGTGCACATTTGTTATAAAGATTAACGTAAATTATTGTTACTATCAGGTCGTTTCTTAGCTATGTACATTGGAAAGAAATGCCTAAAACCTGGCCAAAATTAGAAACAAAGTTTAAAGTTGAGAGTTTTTAACTCTTAGGTGTCTACCCTATGGGGGGGGTATGAAATCCCGTGCGTGCGAACGCCCGGAACTTACAACGAAGCTGTTTTCCTGGTCAAACATAGGACTCTATTGTGTTTACCGCGTCACCCAATCCGGACGGAAATTTTAGCGCGAAGCTGAAGGCAAATATGTTTGTTCTGTTGAAATAATGCTTGAAATTTTAAAATGGAGCATGTAATAGAAGGCGTGTACTTAATTAAAAGCCCTGGTTTCTTTATTTTTTCATGTTAAACATGTTTTTTTAAATGAGTGTTCGTTCCGGTGAATCAGAAAATTTATTTAAAAAATGAATGAAAATGTAGAGATACGTTACAAATCCCACAACATCCCTCGTTCATTCATATTTCTTGATGATATTTGTTGTATTTACTTCACGATCATTCTATAAAATCGTGCGAATTGGCAGGAAATCGATGAGACACGTTTATAGCGGTAGCTGCAAAATCCTGTTTTTTTTCTAATTTTACTGAAAACTTAATTTAAAAGTATAAAATACGGCCCTTATCTATAAAAAAATGTATAAATCCATATTCATGGCATGGAAAGGACAACATATTAAACAAGTATAGGGGGAATACAACTTTCTCTTCCAACATGTACCGCTTACCTTAGAAAACCAATAGACAATATCACCGAAAAAATCCAGAGCAGTCGATTGAAATCTTATGAAACAATTAGACGAAGGCAATTTGTTTTATTTGTTGCATTTATATGTTGCAGAGTTAATTTGAACATTAAAAAAGTGTTTCAAAAAATTGAACTTGAGTATGTCAAGCATGCGATGAAAAAACACAAATTTACACTGGCTGTCTAAAATAGTTATTTATGATACGAGTTGTGAAAATTGCATTTTCTTTGGCGAGAAAGAGATGTTGCGACACGAGTCAGACAGACCGAGTAGCGCAATACTACGAGAAAAACAAAACCACTTTTACCATGTGTTTCATACAATATTTTTTTGTCAGCAGTACTTACTTTCAGTTTATTTTAATGCAAATATCATTAATTGTTACATGTTTACATTAACCCTAGATTACAAGGCTTTCTGTAGCAAGAGTTACTACAATGGCGTAATCTGACAGAATATTTTGGGTAAAAATAAAAAAAAACAACTCATTTTTACAATGTAGCACTAAATTTAATGAATTGAACATTTGTGATAAGGAGTGATGAATTGCATTTTAAAGAGTTTTTATAAATCTAAATGAGTTGACTCTCACAGCAGACACTTGCTTGGTACTGTACACACATGGCTTTTGAGAAGCGTCCATAGAAGTACCTCGTCACGCGACTTTTGTTATGATCGCCATCGTCCCATTATGATTGTTAAATGTTCAGAACAAAACTTAAATGCTACGAGACAAGGATTTTGTATTAGTATTTACTATATTAGCAAATAAAGCACTAAAATACCATGACCTAACTACAAAGGTGTAGTGTATTGGACGAAGAGTGTTAAAATGCTGTGTACCGGATGGGTACAATGATGTCTATTGTACTAGTTTGTCGCACAATGAAGCTACACTGAGTTGGAAAACGGGGAGTGAGGGAAAGGAGGTAGGGTAAGCTTTCGACACTAGTTGCGTCGTCTGACAGACGACACTTTTGTAATCTAGGGTTAAAAGCAGTTGTACGCGATCAGAAGAAAGTATTTTATATATTTGCATTCTTCCAAGTTTTTCCAAAAGTCATCCGCCATTTTGAATTTTTATTTTTGACATCATATTTAGGGAGGTCGAAAACACCCAATATAAGCCTCAATATTGCCATTATTTTGCATTTTGCATAAGATATTGAATTTTAATCACGTTTTAGGCATTTCATGTCACTGTGCAATGCTAAATCAACAATTCGTTTTGTAAAATGCATGATTTTTCCTTTGATTACGAAAATGTTAATATGTGAGTTACAACAAAATTAACAGTACGTGAACCTTTTGGGTGAAAAAATTACGTATATGTGCCAACTTGCATGGACATCGGTCGCACGGTATCGAGTTTACCGCTCTTAAATACTATACCAACATAAAGATTAATCATAAGTAGAGTATACCCTGCTTATTAAATAAATTCATCTGATAACGATAACGACGGGTACGAAACGACCTGATCTTGCAAACTTTTCATTTGCAACCGTGATTTAATTATTTAAAAATAAATTATCGAGAATAAATATTATTAGTATTGAAGCAGTCGTTCTGTAGTTTTCAGTTATTTATTTAAATTTTGTAAATTAATTTTTAAGATAATCTATTTAAATGATAAAATGTATGTTCTTTTCAGGACCTTTTTTCCGTTTCACTATTGATGTGATCGTTTCCCCGTTTCTTTATATCACACTTTGCGTTGTCCAAACTTGAATGATCACCAAATAATCATTTCAACAGCAAATGTAAATGAGCTTTAATACACCCTAGGACTCAGTATCTTTATTCTGTAGGTAATATTGGACTAGGGATTCAAAATCTTTTGTTTCTAGTGGCTACTTTGCTGTAATTCAGATATTTATATCTTATACACCTTTCTGAAATATCGGATGCATGTGGTGGAAAATATGGATCTTAGGCAATCATCTTAGGAAATGGAAATAGTAACATTGAATCTGAACTCGCATTCTAATTTAGAAAGTAATATTCCGTGTAGAGCAGAGCACTCTTTAGATAAAATTTATTTCATACATTTCTTCAGATATTAAATCAAAGAACGCGAAAGAAAAAAATTAAAAGAGTTTTATGGTAGGAAGCGTCAAGGAGGCAGCGTCAGAAGCAATCCGCGTACTGGTGAAGGTTAGCGCAAGTCGGTCTTTTTACGAGAAGGCGCGAAATCAAGAATCTTCGTGGAAGTTGCCAGTGCCCAGCCGAGCACGCCAACCAGCCACGAGGTTGTCGCGTTGCCGGCAGAGAGCGTTGGCAAGGCGACGTGGCAGTGTCGTATCTCCGACGCGCCAGAAAATCACCGACTTTTTTTACGAGTGGGCAAATAGAAGGCTCCAGGAATTTAATAATCTTTGGCGTAATACAGAGGCGACGTCTTCTCCCCCGCACGCTCGACGCGATTCTTTTATTCGCGTCGTATTTCCGAGGAGAAAGGACGTTAAGATCCTAAGAGAAATACTTCATAACCCTTGTCCCCTTGTGTCAGAGGGCGGAGGGAAAAAAGAATGGAGGAGAGGCGAACGGAGGTTAGCGAATTTGCTAAGATATTAACCAATGAACAAGAATGTTGAAATGTGGACAATTTATTTGTTTTGTTAAAGTATTAAAATATTCTGTATAAAAAGGGACAACAGAAAGACCGATTTTTAGCGGTGAGTATAATAACAGTAGCTGTAATAATTTGAATGAGCAAAACACTTTTGTTAAATAGCATATACAGATTCTTCACTAGTTCTGATATTGTTTTCTACTAGGCGATTCTTTACGAGTTTGAGTTCATAGAGCTGGAGATTGGTGCTTACTGGTACTAGTCGGTAGAAGCTATATTTATTAGGCTTCTTTTTTGTTTCTTATTCGTGAATGTTTGACTCTCGAACTTTTAAAATTGTCTTGTTAAAATCATCAAGTCAAGATATGCCAGTGAACTCCATTTGTGCTTTGTTGGAGGTAAGTTGGCAGTAGCATTTGACAGGTTGGCACTATTTCCTTGAAAGTGTCGAAGAATAAATCAATGACAGAATGAATTATTTTTCAGCCTTTTTTTTATGTACACAAAAAATGCAATAAATTTTATTACTGAATGATTTTTTAGAACTACTGAGACAACTGTAGCTTTCTTGGTAGTTTCAAAATTGAGTTTTTAAAAATTAGTTCTAATTTTTTGTAAATTGATTTTTACATCTATTTAGTACGAAAATGCTTTTTGTCTTTTTTGAAACATTAAGTCACTTTATTTAATTGTTTAAAGTTTCGTTCTAAAGAGAACTTGAACCTATCATAAGACGAGCGAGGCAAAGGTGCAAGCACTGTGTCGGTAGTGGCCACTTAATATCATGTTAGAGTCCAGAAATGAACAATGAAAATACATTCATACTTTATGTTTCATTAGTTGTGTGGGGCACAATTTCGTTAGCTAATACGATCATTGCACTTTCGTAAGTAACGTGAAATGTCAGCTACCATGTGTTTCCGCCGATCGCCTGAATTGTAATTATGTAAATGCAAATATTTAAAAGGTTAGGCCTTATGCCTGATCCACGCCAGAAATAAAGACATAATAATAATAATAATAATAATAATAATAATAATAATAATAATAATTTGAGTAAGAACTTGTCTAAACTCCCCGGTAATTCAAAAGACTGGGAAGTGCAAGAAATTGCTTTATTTGGAAAAGCCCACATTTTGCGTAAAGTACTGTAGAGGCACTGATAGTCACCGGATCTGCTCCTTAGGTAGCTGGTTGCAACCTGGAGTAGATTTTATATTCAGCCGACTCATAAGATCTTTAGCCGTGATGTAATGAAAAATAACCCGGGAGTGCTCGCAATGTATCCTGTGAGATACAAGCCGCAGTAAAATTCAGATCCTGAATTATTGCGTTGCATTTGTCGTCTGATATTTCATGTATTCCTTCACTGTACTTTTCTGAGAACGCCTGGCAGTCTATTTTCATCCTGTCAATGAATCACTTCCCGTGAGGATGTTGAAACGTGATCGCGGCGCTGCGCGATATCTCTCAGATACATTGCGGGCACTGGCGTGAGTGCTTTTGAGCTCCCGACGCATACGGTGCGAATCATGGCCTCGCGCAAAGACAGATTTGACTTGAATAATTCAGATGATGTTGATATGATAAGGAATATAATTTTGTTGCAACAATGATAGTGATTACGAGGATTGTGATTCTTCTGACACTGATTGTGAGGATTACGTGGAACAAAGACAAAGTGATTCTGAGACTGATCAAAGTATTTGCGGACGAAAGCGATTTTCATTCTTTTGAAGGTTTCTATTTGGGTAAGTTTTTCTTCTCGTGAGGTAGTCGTTATATAAATAATGCTTGAAATGTATGCTTGTTTCCCTAGGCAAAGATATGATGACGAAGTGGTTCAAGAATGCCCCATCAAAAATTTCAAAAAAGAAGCCTCACAACATCGTCACGCACTTACCTGGAGTTAGAGGATTAGCAAAACAATCTAAATCAGTACTAGAATGTTGGAATTGCTTTTTTACTGAAGAAATGTTAGAAATGGTTGTTCAGGAAACCAACAGATTTATTGAATCTGTAAGAAATTCATACGGTAGGGAAAGAGATGCCAATAGCACAGATGCTGTAGAAATAAAGCATTTTTTGAATTGCTTTACCTGGCTGGGGTTCTAAAAAGCAACAAACAAAATGTTCAAGATTTATGGGCCACTGATGGAATGGGTGTCGAGTTATTTAGATTAGTAATGACAAAAAAACATTGTCAATTTCTTCTTAGGCACATAAGATTCGATAATAAGGCCACACGTATGCAAAGGAAAGAGATTGATAAATTAGCTTGCTATACGAACGTTATTTGATGCATTCATAAAAAGATGTAAAGAATGTTACTCTGTAGGACAAAATGTAACAATTGATGAAATGTTGCCGTCTTTCCGTGGAAGGTGCAGCTTTAGACAATACATTCCATCCAAGCCGTCTCGTTATGGCATAAAAATGTTTGCTTCAGTGATTTAAGAATCCATTACCTGCACAACCTAGAAGTCTATGTGGGGAAGCAGCCCGACGGCCGTTTTCTTTGAGTAATTCCCCTTTCGATGTTGTTATGAGATTATCGGAGCCGCTTTCATGGAACTGGAAGGAACATAGTGGCTGACAACTGGTTCTCAAGTGTGCCTCTTGTCCAAGAACTAAAGAAGAAGAAATTATCGTTTGTTGGCACCATGAAGAGAAAACAAGAAGGAACTACCAACACATTTTATTGCTGGGAAAAATCGCAAAGTATGTAGCTCAGTTTTCGGGTTCAATGAAGATGGAACTTTACGTGTCCTATGTTCCGAAAAAAACAAATGCGTTATTTTGATATCAAGCATGCATTATGATGACAGGATAGATGAGAGCAGTGGACAAAGTATGAAACCCGATATTATCACTCATTACAACATGCACAAGGAGGAGTTGACACTCTTGATGAAATGATTGCGTCTTACAGTGTTGCAAGATGTACTAGGAGATGGCCCATGGTCATATTCTACACTATCCTTAACATTTCAGCAATTAATGGTCACATTATATATTTGGGTAATAAAAATAAAATTATGTAACAGAAGGAATTTCATCAAGACGTTGGTACAGTCCCTTACCAAAGAAGAACTACAAAGGAGAGCCCAAAAGTCAAGGGGCATTCCTACAGCACTTCAGGTAGGCACTATTATTTTCTCCCTTGTCTATAACAAGTGACATTAGAAAATACAATCATATGTTCTCTCTAGGACCGATTGTCGCAATTTGTTCCCAAAGAAACAGCAGATGTGCAGGAGACGTCTGTAGGAAAAAGAAGAAAATGTGAGCCTTGCAAAATGGATAAAGACAAGATTATCTAAATATTTTTGTCAAAAATGTAACATTTATGTTTTGTTTGGAACATGCAAAAATCATTTGTAATAATTGCATTTTAATATTATTAAAATACATTAATATGATTAATTATTTCGAAGTGTATTTCGTCAAATTTCACTTTTCCTACCGTAATTATTTTACAAGTTGTAAGAAGTGTAGGATTCATTAAAAATAGCTTTGGAGGGAATGTACAAACTAAATAAAATACATATTTTAGTTAATAGAGCTTTAGATCACTCGAAATCAACAGACGTTTCCGCTGTATCTGTGAGATACATTGCGAGCACTGGCGTGAGTCAACCTATTGCGAGCACTCCCGGATAATAATAGTAATTATTATATTATTATTACATATGAAATTTTTGAGTTTCAAAATAGTACTCTCCAAGCTCCAAAACACATTTGAGATCATGGTGACACTATCGTTGCGTTGATTAGACTAAGACTCGTGTGGGAAGTTCGTCGGGTCGTGGAGGTCGTGTGACACAATGTAGAAACTCGAGTGCCAGCCAATCCTTTGTTCCAACCCTAACTGCACAACACGTGTTATTCAGTATTTCTTGTAATTTCTCAGTGATTATTGCTTCCGTCATTTCTTTGAAATTTGCTTTGTTGTGTGCAATGAGATGAATAAAATTGATATTGAAAGATGACTTGGAGAGGGGCTGTTGTAAATAAAACTTTTTCATTATTAAAAAGTGTGCAGCAGAGTCATTGATGATTAGTATCAATCCAGACATTTGTGAATCACTCATTAGCTTAATAAATTAATACAATTCTTCAAGAAAGGTTATATTGATGAGTTCCGTATTATAATGGAGAAAGCCTTGTATACTCATGGACATATTTATGAAATTATTAGCGAATTGCAGCGCAATGTGTCGAGGAAAGAACCCGATAACATTTGGTAAACGTAGAAATGTGATTTTGGTGTACAGCTTCTTTGAAATCAATTACGGGGAAAAATAGCTTTTTAATACCAGTTCGAGCAATATTCAACTTTAATATAAGAGTTGTGGGTGAATATATAACCTTACATTAATACCAAATATCACAAACCACCTCTACATAAAACACGTAATCAGCGTAAATGTTACAATATAATCCTCATTTACTTGAAGTGTCAATTTAAGCTTGAAATCACTCTGCGGTAAAAGACTTTTTCCCCAGTCACTCACTTAGGTCGATTCCTCTGAAGAATACCGGATGCGCAAACGACGTGCAAAACCGTCCGAGACGAGTCGTCGGTCGGCTGCGCGCGCGCGACGGAGATAGCAGCGGCGAAGTAAGGCTCGGAATGGGGCGGTGGGGCGAATCGTGGGACAAGGCAGTCGGACGCTTATACGCACTCGCGTCATTGGTCCGGATGGCGAGCCTGCCGACGCGGCGGAGATTGGAGCGAGCATCGGAAAGGCCATAGCTGTCCTTCGCCTGCGCCGCTTCGCTGAACGTCGCCCGGCACCTTCCCCCCACCCCCGCCCCGTCGCTCCCCGCCCCCCCCCCCGCCGCGTCGCGATGATCGCCCCGCCGCCGTCGCGCGGACGGCTTCGCTCTGCCACGGCGTCCTCGCGCTCAATCCCCGCCGCCGTCATTAACCCGCACAGCCATCGCCCCTCCTCGCCAACCGCTGGCGTTTTTCGCCTGTTCCTTTACTCCCTCGGGTGCCGTCCCCAACACTCCCTTCACCAAACCGGGAGAGGTGGCTCAGTGCATCAACTGATGTCATTGCAGTCCCTCTGATCGGGAGGTCCTAGGGCTCCACTCCCCATGGCGGCAGGACTTTGTCAGCTAGGCCGAATTCACTCGCCGTCTGGAGGAGAATTCGAGTGGCCGGTTGCGCCGATCGGGTAGTTTTTCCGTCGTTTCTCCAATCAACACAGGAGAATGCCGGAGCAGTTCCCTAACGGGCCACGGACGCGCGCGATCATGCCTTCCTCTTCATTGTTCTATCCTCACCCCTTACACCGACACACACACACACACACACAAACACACTAACATGCACTACACTACCACACGTGCCGGGAGACTGGTCGGGGGCTTAGAGCTTGTCCCGGCTGGGGCGGTGCCCCGCTGGTGGCAGATACCTGTTGGGCAAGTCGACGGTAGTTCGGCGCCGGATCTCACTGTCCAGTGGGGAAAAGATCACTGCCATCATCCCGATGAAAAAACACTCACTACACTTACGAACTAATGACCTTAAGTAGTTGACGCACCCGAATCACGAACAATCAAACAACCCAGCTCCTTCCAACCATTCCTTTGTTGCCCCACCTCGCCAACACACTGGCGTTTTCGCCTGTCCCTTTACTCCCACGGGTTCCGTCCCCAGCACTCCCTTCGTCAATTTGCCACCTCGCAGACCTGCCATTTCATGAACACTCCCTTTCAAACTTTCCACACTTGCCCGCCGTTGCACTTTCCAACTGTATATTTGTCTGATCTATTTCAGAGAAATATCACAGATCCACCTGTTCACCGTCCGACACCTTCGATCGGACCTTCGGACTCACCATTCCCGCGACCTACCCTTGCTACGAGTCACTCCGTCACCACTTCTTCAACACACCGCTTCTTCGACACACAACTTTGCAGTCACACCACTTCCTCGATACATCACTTTCCTAATCATTTTTTTTTCTGATCTGCTAACACCGCGATTTTTCGCGTCGGTGGTTCCCAATTCCCACACACGGCACTTTGCGACAAACCACCTCCTCGGCCCTGCCGACTAGCCTCCTCTCTGAACGACTGTCATCCCACCACCACCCACCTCCTCCCCAACTCTTCCAACCATCATCTTCATCAATCATTTCTCTATCGGCCGTCTCGCCTTGTACGCCATTTCCGTGATTCCACCCCTTTCTCCTCGATCGCTCGCCCAGCCATCCTCAGCCATCCCATCCCATCCCGTCCCGTCCCATCCCTTCCAATTCCATCCCATCGCATCCTATCCCTCCCCCCCATCCCATCACATCCCATCCCTCTCCCAACCCATCCCATCTCATCCCAACCCATCCGATACCTCTCATAACTCCCACAGCTTCCATCCCATCCCATCCTATCCCTCCCCTCCCATCCCATCCCATCCCATCTCATTTCATTTCATCCCAACCCATCCCATCACATCTCATTTCATTTCATCCCAACCCATCCCATTCTATCCCATCCCTCTTCCAACCCATCCCATCTCATCCCATCCCATCCCACCCCTCCGCCCTCCCCTGCCAGCATATCCCATCCCAACCCAACCCATCCCATCCCATCCCATCCCATCCCATTCCATCCCATCCCAACCCATTCGATTCTCTCCTACCTCCCATAGCTTCCATCCCATCCCATGTCAACGCTTCCAGCCACGCCCCGCGCCAGTGTCCCCGCGCGCCGCTGAGCGTTCGCCGGGGTCGTTGTCGACCCGCCGCACGGGCGCGTTTGTCGCTTGACGGGGCTGACGAGCGCTCCGCCTCCAGGTGATTCTTCTCGTGGCGCAGGACGTTGGAGGGCAAGCGGCATTAGCCACGACAGCTGCTCGATATCGCCCCTTTTAAAGGGATTAAAAAGTTCCGAGCTGGGAATCAATAAGTTATTACGATAGACGCTGCATGCCGTTGAACTCCTTTCGTGATTTGATGAAAGGTCCTAGATTTAATCTGAAGCGCTCCGAGTTTTCCTTAACTCATTGAAATAGACGGTTTTATCTTTTATTTATTCAGTGCAAGAGTGCGTCCAAACAAAGCTTTATAATAAGGTAACACTAGTTTAAGAAGAGTACATCTATAATAATAAGTGGTTCATTGTAATTTTGCAATAATGGTGAATTTTGTTTCATTTTTTGATGACGTCTTTTTTCAGCGTGAAACGAAGCGTATTGGATCTTAGAAAATGGCCAATTTTTAGAATATTTAAGTCAAAACATTATCATTTTTAGAGAATCTATAAAAATTGTGTCGATAAATAAGCGAAAGACTTGAACAAACTTAGTCATCCTCTTTGAATTTAAACCACCCAGCGTTTTTCTTGTGAAACACTGTCGCCAACATACATTACACACTGCAAGTACCTCGTCGCCGCTTCACGGAGCACCACCCTGTCAGCAAATAATCCGCTCTCATCCCCAGAACCGAAGGCGGCTGACAGCGGTGGGTCGCGCCGCGTTGACATTCGCGCTAATTAAATGCATTTCAAAACCGAGCAGATTGGGGGCACGTGCTAGGCGGACGTAAAGGCTAGAGCGGAGGCAGAGGACTCGATGTGAGGTTGGAGACGTGCGGCGGAAGCTGATGGGGGAGAACGAAGGCCAAGGCTGGAACGAATGTAGAAACGAGGTTGAAAGAAGTCAGGGGTGGAGGGATGAGGTGGAGTAAGCGTTGACGCAAATGGGGTTGATGCGGAGGGGTGAGCCGGTTGTGCTGGCAGATGAGGGGTTGATGGCGACTGATACAGGGTTGGGGTGGGATGGAAGCGTTGGTGAGGGGAGAGGAGGATGCGAAGCGAGAGTGAAAGGAGATTGGGAAACGAGGCGGAAGAAGAGAGGGGGAAGATGTAGGTGAAAGATTTAGTTCGGGAAACGAGACCAGAGCGGGAATGGAGATGGGGACAGTTGTGAGTGAGATGTAGGGACTAGATTGGGAGTTGGAATTGCGGGTTGAAAGCGGGTAGAGAGGTAGAACTTGCGAGGTATGTCGTAGGCGGGCGCGGAAGTGGGAGCGATAGTGGAACAGGAGACGAAGAGACGGTGGCTGGGCCGGGGGCGTAGGCGGAGGCGGGGCCGGGAGCGGGGCCGAGAGCGGGGCCGGGAGCGGGGCCGGGGAGCGGGGCCGGGAGCGGGGGCCGGAGCGGGTCCGGGAGCGGGGCCGGGGAGCGGGTCCGGGAGCGGGGCGGGAGCGGGGCGGGGAAGCGGTGCCGGGAGCGGGGCCGGGAGGCGGGACCGGGAGCGGGGCCGGGAGCGGGGCCGGGAGCGGGGCCGGGGCGGGGCGGGGAGCGGGCCGGGAGCGGGGCCGGGAGCGGGGACCGGGAGCGGGGCCGGGAGCGGGACCGGGGAGCGGGGCCGGGAGCGGGGCCGGGAGCGGGGCCGGGAGCGGGGCCGGGAGCGGGGCGGGGAGCGGGGCCGGGAGCGGGGCCGGGAGCGGGGCCGGGAGCGGGGCCGGGAGCGGGGCCGGGAGCGGGGCCGGGAGCGGGACCGGAGCGGGGCCGGGAGCGGGGCCGGGAGCGGGGCCGGGAGCGGGCCGGGAGCGGGGCCGGGAGCGGGGCCGGGAGCGGGACCGGGAGCGGGGCCGGGAGCGGGGCCGGGAGCGGGGCCGGGAGCGGGGCCGGAGCGGGGCCGGGAGCGGGGCCGGGAGCGGGGCCGGGAGCGGGACCGGGAGCGTGGGCCGGGAGCGGGGCCGGGAGCGGGGCCGGGAGCGGGGCCGGGGAGCGGGGCCGGAGCGGGGGCGGGGAGCGGGGCCGGGAGCGGGGCCGGGAGCGGGGCCGGGAGCGGGGGCCGGGAGCGGGGTCCGGGAGCGGGGCCGGGAGCGGGACCGGGAGCGGGGCCGGGAGCGGGGCCGGAGCGGGGCCGGGAGCGGGGGCCGGGAGCGGGGCCGGGAGCGGGGGCCGGGAGCGGGGCCGGGAGCGGGGCCGGAGCGGGGCCGATGAGCGGGGCGGGGAGCGGGGCCGGGAGCGGGGCCGGGAGCGGGACGGGAGCGGGGCCGGGAGCGGGGCCGAGAGCGGGGCGGGGAGCGGGGCCGGGAGCGGGGCCGGAAGCGGGGCCGGGAGCGGGGCCGGGAGCGGGGCCGTACGCCAATGCGGTGGAAGAGATGAAGCCAGTGGCATGGTAGAGGCGTGGGCGGGCGTGGCGGAGCTGTCAGCGCCGAACAGGCGGCTGCACCGGCGGGGGAGGGCGTGGAGGGGGTGGAGTCGCTGGCGTGCGGTCGGGGAGTCGGGCGCGGCGCCGAGCGGGCGGCGGGGGCGGGGGCGGGGGCGCGGGCGGGGTGGAAGGGCGGGTCGCAGGGAGCGCGTGTACCCTAATGAGCTGACCGCAGACGGAGGTGGGCGCTTGCCGGCGGAGTTGGCTGGAGTGAGTCTTCCTGATTTGCCGTTTAAATGAAGGGAGTACACAAGAGTATTTGGTACATGATTCCATTATTCTTCAGGGCATGAAGAAGCACTGTGTACTACATCAGTCTAGTCACGCTACCATCATTATATAATGTAAATTCGCTTTTTGAAAATTACTTAGGGTTTTTGTTTTAAAAATCTAAAATTTTGTTTTGAGATAAAAAGGAGTGTAAAGGTTTTTAGAGTTTTCATGAATGTTAAGAATAATAATTACAGTTAAAACTTCAAAGTCTTACTTTTAACTTTCCACTATTGTATGCGCTTCTACATTAATAGTGGAATTTTCATTTACCTTTAATGCTATACTAAATGTAGAATATTGTTTTTAGATGAAGGTTGGCATATTATTTCCAAAAATAGATCATCTCCAGGAAGTGAATGATAATGAATAAGGTAGAAAGCTTTACTGTGATTGTTCTTAGCCTGATAGCTTTATTTGGAGTAGACGAATGATGGATTGGTGGATGTGTAATGAATTTTTTCGTTTTGGTCTGAAGCAATACACTTTATAATAAAAAAGGCACAAAGATTTTTCAAGGAGTTTTTTTCAAGGGTGAATTGATTTTTACCGAATAGTTATCCATTTCAAAAAATGCATTTTCAATAATGTAAAAATTTGTTGGTTTTGCTAAGTCAATTACTTTCATTTTATGTTATTCACATCGATTGTTCCATATAATTACACATTTGAAATTAATAATATTTCAATACAGTTACAAACTTTTGCATAATATGAAAGTACAATTAATAACTTTTAATCAGAACGCAAAGACTCGGGTTCATTTCAAACCCATTTGAATTGTTTTCAACTGGAAACATTTCTGCAAACACACGGTCAGCTAGTTTATTTCTCCGCAATTTGATCTTCAAATAGAAACATTTCAAAAATTTGTTACAAAAATTGACAGTAACAGTCCTCCCGTAGTGAGGACTATTGCATTGCCACAAAAATAGTGTTTTACTTACATGATGAGAGAAACGTAAATATGCCAGTAGAAGCCAGCAAAAGTAACCAGCTTGTATGTTAGCGTCTGCATTGTTCCAGTGGGTACAGTTCCAAACATTCACACATGTACATAAAAAATGAACACTTCATAGTGAATGTAAACTACATGTAAATATAGTTTCACTATGCGCACGTTTTGTTGAGTACTCTTTTTGCTTGTAGTGGTAGGAGCAGAATTGAGGATGAATTACTATTTTGTTAGCAATGCACAATAATCGAATCATCAGTTCGTTTACCGTTGCAATTATGTTTTCTGTAACTCAGGAACGAAAATGTCTAGTTTTTTCAAATGTTGCTAATCTCGCGCTTTTTTTTTTCATTCTAGACCTCATGAAAATTTGCGAAGGTAATCTGCTCCCCCATACGTCATATACAGTTTTTAATGTTTTTTGACCAAATAAATGAATAAAGAAATAAATAAATGCACACTTGGTAAATTTTACGTACATTAAAAATCTGTCGGATTCATTACATGAGCGCGGCGAAGGCGCCTTGCGATTTCAAGGGAGCGTAGCGCTAAAGTGCACCTTTGTTTTTCTATATTTCCCCTTCACAGTACCCCTGAGGAGGGGCAATTTATTTCCTGAACTGAGATACAGTGCATTGCTGCCTTGCGGGTTAAGCAGTTGAGAGGGAGGGCTTTGCTTAATAATTAAATTGAGATTAACGAAAACTAACTTAATTTTAGCTTAAATCTAATTTTTTTTAGTTTATAGTTGCACTTTGGCATACTAAACTGTAACATTTTTATTACTTTTCTTAATCCCAAAATATTTAGTTATTGTTCCGTCTAGGTATTTTTTCTTGTTTTTGTTTGTTTTCATTCACACGCATCATTCATTCCTGTTTCATTACGTGCATAACCATTCATTCTACTCATTCGCACCCGCAGTACAGCACCATGTGCACAGTTGAAACGAGATAAGACGTCTGGCGCGCGGGGCCAGCCTCATTCGCAGCACATCCTCGATATATCTCGCCCGTGCGCCGAGAAGTGGGAGTGCGCAAAACGCGTTTTATGGAGCTCTCCCCCCCCCCATGAATTTTTCATGGAGGAGTTGTGCCGTAACCGCGTGATTCGGCGGTTGCGGTTTATAGCTCGTCAGGTGCGGTGAAAATTAACGTTTGCATGCCCGTCCACGGCACGCACATGGCGGCGCTGCGCCCACCTTCAGCGCTCGCGTTGCGCGGCGGCGGTCGTCCCCAAATTTTGCGGACTTCGGCGCGGGGCGCGGTAATTGTTCGCGTGGCGCTGCGGAAAATGCGTTTGCAAATTATTTACACCACTTGTGGTTTTGTGCCTCGTAAAATAGACGTGGTTTCTTCGTCGTTGTGGAGTTTTGTGTGGATATGTGTGTGTGTGTTCAGTTGTTTTTGGTTACATAAGTTTTGACTCGTGCCCCTGGGTCTATGAATACGTATCTCGTATGTGTATGGGGTGCTCATTTCTTTGTTGTATTGATGAGAGCCCGACCGTATTTAAACACTGTGGTGTTACATTGGTATGACTATTTCACATTGTTGTACTTTTCCTTTTGTGTTCAATATGTCAACAGGTCATTGCTCATTTCATTTTGAATTTAATTGAAATGGTAAATTATGACTGTTACCCGTTAATTATGTGGTTTTTGTAACTATGTGAATCGTTTTTGTATTTATTGTATTTTATTGATAAATACAAATTGTCATTTACATAGTAACTTTTTGCTTCTGGTATTCAATATCAGGATAAAAACATTTGAAGCTTTCTTCGCACGTTATGAAAATGTATTCAAAGTACTCTAATTAACATTTTAACCCTCCAGTTTCGCTACTCACCTAGCTAGTGGAAAACGAAACAGTGAAGCCGTTCCAAAACAGAGATGTAAAAGTTGTGGCGTGGAAAATTCCTCTTTGTTAATGAACTCTCTGAATGAAATCTATAGAAAAATAAATCAGTTCCTATTGTGTCTCCATGTTGCCACATGTTTTCAACTCTTTTGTATCATACCATGAAATGAATGTTTGTGCTCTTTAATGCTATAAACTACCTAAAATATTTGTTTCAAAATTAGGTCGCACGTGTTAAAAAGTTCTTCGAAAAGGCTATTGTACGCTAAAACACTACTGCGTGGCTAGTAGTTTGTATTTACCACGAAAATTTGAATCAAAAGTAGGTCACACGCGTTGCACGCGAGTTAGTTCACAGCAATAGAATTAACAAAGTAATCGTACTACGCGAAGAGTCAGCTTGGATTTCTGCTGTGTGAAGGAATGATAAGTGTGTGCCACACCAAATTATTCCCGAATTCGATAATTAACGCAGGAAATCGATATGCATTCGCTACGTGGTCCTGTCTCGTTACTCCGGTCCTTAATCCTACGCGATGCATCTCTTCTAAGCTGAATATGAACGCATGCAGTGAGCGCGCACGGTGTTATCGACAATGGGCGCGGATGAATTCGCCTGACAGGCATGCAGCGCGCGTGACGGCGGCCGACGCAAACAGCACAGCCCCGGGCGGAAGAGTGATAGGGGGAGAAGAGCAGGAATGACGTTGCGGCGCGTGACGGCATTGGAGGTTGGATGAGGAAATATTGTGCGAAGTGCAGAATGTTGGAAAGGGGGAAAAAGAGAGTGGGTTCTGGCGAAGAGAGAGAGCAACTGTTGGTCGAGAGGCGCCCCGGGGAAGGGTGATGGATGGAATTTGAAACAAAAATAGTGGGATAGAAATATTTAAAAATGAGGGCGGAGACCAAAGTGAAATCCGAAAGAAGATGATTCAATGAAGGGAAGAAATGAAAAGCAGTGGTAAGAGAATGTGAACAAAATGGAGGATGAGACTGGAAATGGGAAGAGGGACGATTTAAATAAAAGAAGGAACAGATTGGGCGATGGGAAATTTGAACAAGTAAGAGGAGAAGAGGATAAACGATGAGGGCAGGACAGTTGAAAGGATCATGGGAGGTGTAGAGGAGTCAGAGGGATGGATAATATAAAATGTGACAAAGAAAATATGAAGGAAACAATGAGTCTACCACAAAAGTGACTAGAGAAGGTAGATACAAACGTAAGAGAAGGGCGAGTAGGAGGGCGAATAGGAGGGCGAGTAGGAGGGCGAGTAGGAGGGCGAGTAGGCAGGGCGAGTAGGGGGGCGAGTAGGGGGGCGAGTAGGAGGGCGAGTCGGAGGGGCGAGTCGGAGGGCGAGTCGGAGGGCGAGTCGGAGGGCGAGTAGTGAGGGCGAGTAGGAGGCGAGTAGGAGGGCGAGTGGTCGGGCGAGTGGGCGGACGAGCGGCAGGGCGAGTCAGTAGGGTCAGTGGGTGGTTTACAAGTGGGTGCCCATTTGGGCGCGTGAAGCGGGCGAACTGGTGGGAGGTTCGGTGAGCGAGTGGGTGAGCGAGGAGGTGGGAAGCGGGGCGGGCGAGCGAACAAGCGCGGAAGGGCGCATGCCATGTGGCCGGCGCCGCGACGCCGCGACGCGGGGCGGCAGCTCGGCCCGCCGACCCGCGCGGGGCCTAAATAGATTCCCGCGCGCGAGCGGTGTTCGTTTTGACGCGCGGATCGCCCATCCGTCAAGCGGCCTCCGCGCGGGTAATGTGACGCGCCTGCTGCGTACAGTCGCGTCCGCGGGCGCCGCCCACCGCCCACCGCCCTACGCCCTCTGCAGACCGCGGCGCCCCGCGGCAGCCGCTCGCCCATCCGTCATTCGTTTACTGCGAATCTTATTAGCGGGTAAATGGGCGGACAACGGGTGATTACTGCTGCTATTACATATATTAGAGTTAGATGATGAATGTGTAATATTATTAACCACTACGCGATGGGAGGAAAGTTATGTTTTTATCATGGATTTTGTAATTTATTTTCCACATTTGAAACTCATTAGGTAATGGATTTTCATTATCGAAGGTCTGTGCAAAACACTTTCCGTGTAGAAGTTGTCATAGGTTGGCATATTTTTCTAGAAATCACAAAAAAAATCTAGCGGGCACAAACAAGGTGAGATATTCGATAATTCTACGGCCTAAGCACATAATTCTTAGATTTGTTTTAGATAACTTCCTCTTCATCCGTCATTCCCATCTAACTTTGTATTAGTCACATAACTGAAAAATCTTCTTTAGATCTGAAAACTTTCTTACATAACTGAAGGATTTTGTTTAGATTTGAAAAAGTACATTAAAAATTTCAGTATCTTTACCAAAACAATTCATAAGCAATGAAGTATTGAGTTGTTAAACATTGTCATTCGATGCGAGATGATCTTATTAATGTCAAGTATTTTATTAGTTTCTCAGTTCCTTTAATATTTTGTTAAGGAATTGATATAATAACAATGTAAGTCACATTATTAAACGAAATAAAACGTTTCTTTTATAAAAAGTTACATCGTTTAATTTTCTTTGCAAAAGTATGACGTTTTATTCACAGTAAAATGCGATTTATGATTTACGAGCGCCTGAGAGTAGGTTGAATACATTCTTTAGCTTTTCTTCAAATTAAGTGTCACCGTGCGGCAGTGAATTTATAATCAAAACTGCCGTAAGAATAATTTTACAAACTTGTATGGCAGGTAAGGAAGTCGAGGATGACTAACCCACAATGGGGGAAAATTCCAAACAACGAGGTAACACATTTTGAAATTTGCTTCTGATTGATATGCAACGTTTCAATCATAGGTATGTGGAAAGTACACCAGCTCTCGTTGAATGCGTCTAAAAACCAATTTCACAATTGGCAACAATTCGGCCTCTCTGTGTTCTACCTTTAGCGTAAGACGTTTATTAATTTAGGTTGGAAATTGAGAAAGCAATTTGAAGCCATATCAAGATATTAATTTTTTGAAGATAAAATTTCCAAAACATATACAGCAAATAATGGGTTTTACGGATGCAATAAAGCAACATTATAAACGAGTTGCATTCTCTATTTTTTCTACGACAACGTTAAAAATTTCTAAGAGAATCAAACTTAATTTTGCGAAACAACTTTCCTGTGATGTCTCGGGTATTTGACATCCGAGCGAGCAATCGGTGGTCGGCTGTTCTGTTTACCTCTACCTCCTCCCGATTTTCTCGCTGAGATTGGCCGAGTGTGTGATGACACAATCATTCGTGCCGTAAAATCTGATACGTCATCATTTGTGCCGCAAAACGCCAGATAATGAACGATTTCTTGCGACAGAAAAGGTCGGTTATAATGCTGGAATGCAAGAAAATCTTGCATCCATTCGCTGAATGCGCGCACTTGGCGGAATCGGACTGTACCAGGGCAGCCGGAGGACTCCGCCCACGCCCTGATGACGCGGGTTTTCACCCGAGTTTCACAAGGCTTCGCTGCAGGCGGGGAGGGGAGGGGCGGGGGGCGGTCGCTGGACCGTCGCCGATCACCGGCATCGCCCGGAAGAGGTGAGTTATGGCTCCGGAACGTGGCGCGAATGCACGGCATCAATTTTCATTTTTGTTTCCGGAAGCTTTTGTGTTTCACGAGAGGTACTACAAGTGGTGGCGGGGAGGTGCAGGGGTTGGGAGAGGGGAGTGGAGAAGGGTGGGGGGCGGAGACGACCCGACCGCACTGCGGGACGCGGAGGTGGTCAGCGTGGAGCAGGGTCCCGAAACTGGCCTTTAATCTGTCAATATCGCGATGATATACTAGTCGCGGGCTGCGGAGCGCGGGCGGGTCGAGCTCCGGGGCAAGCGGCGGCGACGGGCGCCTCGCGGCCTGCCTGGCGGAATCCGCCCTCGCCACTCGCCTCGCCCCGATTCACCCTCTGCTTTTCTCGTTCTGTTCGTCTCATCCCGCCATCTGCCGCAAAACCCTTTGCTACCCTCCCCGCACACCACTTGTCTCGACACATTCGTCTCTTGGTCTCCACATTCCGTCACGTCATGTGTGCACTTGCCCCAACCCCATTTGCTGTCACGTCATCGCATCGCCTTCATTTCCTTCGCCGTCGCGGTCTCTCGTCCCCCTCGCTCCTTTGCTTCCCCTCCCCAGTGGCCCCTTGTTCCTCGTCCCTTGTTTCCCCTGCTACACGTCCCTCGCCCCACCGCCAACCCCTTCTCGCCCTCAGCCCCCCAGCCCCCCGCCTCCTCGCTCCCCACGCTATCTCGCCCACTCCACCCTTCGACCTCTCCATCCCTCGCCCTCTTGACCCCAGTCGCCTCCTCGCTCCTAGCTCCTCTCGACCGCTCGCCCTCTCGACCCCCGCCCTCTTGAACCCTCGCCCTCTCAACCCCTTCGCCCCCTTCGCCCCCTTCGCCCCCCTTCTACCCCTTCGCCCCTCCTCCCCCATCGCCCCCTCTCCCCATCATCGCCCCCTCTCCCCCACCTCCCCCCCTCTCCCCCTTCACACCATCTCCTCTTCGCCCCCTCTCCCCCTTCGCCACACCTCTCCCCATCGCCCCCCTCGCCACCAGACCCTCACGACCCCTTGCACTCGCGACCCCTCGCCCACTCTCCCACTGGCGCCGTTGTCCACCTCATCTTTGCCATTACGGTCAATCGGCCCCTGGGCCCTCTGCTATCACGTCCCCCCGTCTCTTCGTGCATTTGCTGTCACGTCTTCTCGCCACTTTCTTCATTTCTTTCCTTCTTCCACGTTTCCTCGTCTCCCCAGCCCTTCTCATTCCCTCTGTCCTCATCCCTTTGAGGTCACGGCTTCTTGCTTCCGCAATTTTACAAAAGACAGCGTCGTTGTGCGCGCTTTTTTCAGCGGTTTATTTCATGTATATATTATGAATGATTGAGCAGTTAAAAGCCACTTTTCATATTTCTCAGAAATCATCCATTTTCATGCACGGATTGTGGCGAGCCTAACCTGCAGCTGTACCCGCGACGACACTGGCGCCTCCTGTACTAGCATCCTCGAGCGTTGTCTCCTGTTTTGAGGGAGAGTTGCAGGCCCTGGTCTCCCGTCCCATTTCCCCGCCTCCGCCACGCGCTCCACTCCACGAGCGGATTCGGGAGATACGCGGGAGATACAGGATGCGCTAACGACCATTTATCAAGCAAAACGGATCTTTGGCGCGCGGGGGCGGCGCGGGGCGGCGCGGGGCGGCGCGGGGCGGCGCGGGCGGCGCGGGGCGGCGCGGGGCGGCGCGGGCGGCGCGGGGCGGCGCGGGGGCGGCGCGGGGCGGCGCGGGGCGGCGCGGGGGCGCGCGGGGACTTGAGCGATGCTCGCCGCCCGCTGCATGTTGGCTGCGGCGATGCCGGGGTCAGCAACGCTGTCTGCGCGCCTGGTAGAACCACGTGAAGGATAGGACTTGTCGGTATGATGCTGGAAAAATGAAAAATGAATTCGAATAAGAAGACATAACAGGCATTGTAATGGTTATTAACGCCATTACGTAGATGGACGCGAAATAGCAGTAGATGTTTGTAAAATTATGCAATAGCCGAACTTTGTGTTTTCGGTCCAATGTTATTCAATACATTCCGTAATACAATCTTCTTAAAAAACAGTACTTTTAGCTGATTATCTGTAAAAGGTAAATGGATGATATGACTTAAGAAATGTGTTAACTGCCTGAAAATATAGAAATTTTCTTTCAGTTTATCAATCTTACGTGTTGTCAGATGGATATGTGTCACACTACTTCTTGAAACATAGGCCTAAGATAGCAGGACTTTTTAATCACATCTGAGGAGAATAATTACTATTGTAAAGACTAGCTTAACTTCGAGCTTCAATTAGTAATTTAATTTGAATTCCTACTGATTGTGTTGTCTCATAATTATATCTTTCCACACCCTGTGACTTCGTAGTTTTAATTAAAAATATGTCTTTAATATGATTTCCAAAGGAATTTTACATTCAGTGACGCGTCCATATAATTGCCTTGTGCTTTATTGCGAACGAAAAACGCAACAATAGAGCCTGGCGTACGAGGGGCAAAGCATGCTCCAGCCGTTTTCCGCATGCATGGAGCACAATGGCGGAAGGGGTTATAACGATTTAGCGGACGTGAGCAAGGCTGGCCCGGGCCCCGCCTCCGGTGTGGCCGTGACGCATGCTGCCCATAAAAATACCGCCCGCCCATTACGCACAAGCGACGCAAGGCAGAGCACCGCCAGCAGAGAAGCCCTTGTTGGGCTCTCGTTAAACTTTCGCGATGAGGTAAAGGATTTCTCAAACTGGATTCTTAGCCCCTTTGGGAGAGGAAGATGCGCGTTACTTATTGAGCAAATGGTACTTATATTACTGAATTTCACGAAGCAATGAAATATCAAGGAAATTTAAGATTGTTTCCCGACTGATAACTTGAATATGTGTAAACGTTGATAGTACAGAATTAACGGGTTTACAGAATGTAATTTTAGGTGGAGTTGAAGTAAAGAATGTCTTTGAATCCAGTCAGCCGTTGTATTCCTTAGTTGAATGGATTATGTAGTATTCTATCGTGACGATGAATACTTCATATAAATTTTAACAAAGAGTGGTACATACTAATCTAGTGTTTTATAAACATACGAGAAAAAAAACTGTTGTTAACTTACTTTTGAAAACCATTTATTTTAGTAACATTTGGGATTAAACGCAATAATATCATTAACACCGAAAGCACAAGCAATACAAATAATGGCCGTAAACATCTACTCTCTGGCACTATCTACATTTTCGCCAACACCACCATCATCATTACACTACCCAAATCGCTACCAACGCGACCCAAAACTCCAATATTGCATTGATATCACATATATACATAAGACAATAACATTATTACTATCAGCATCCCCATATTATAACTAAGTACCACAAAAATTCCTGAGCCTAGAAGTCTACATACTAAAGATAATATCAACATATCATCAATATTACGGACTAGAACGAAAATCTCTCAGTCCCTTTACGTCGGGAGAATTCATCAATCACAAGCTACAGTTCTTCTCGTCCGACGGCGGACGTGTGCTT
>JAHLJT010004559.1:0-12914 GCA_031308135.1 Acheta domesticus
CGCACGCCCCCGCCCCCGCTCACGCCCACGGCCGCGCTTTCCCGTCACGAATTTTGCCGCCGCACCGATTCGATTGTTCCGCCTCCGCGACCACGCCCCCGCCGCCACCCCCGCCCACACCTCAGTCCCACCCTTCCGCTCCCATCACTTCTGCTCCACCGCCCCTTGCTTGTCCCCGCTCCCACCGCCACCCCGCCCTCTCCCAATCTCACCCCGCCCTGTCCCCTCCCACCCCTTTCGCCGCTGCGCGCTCTCCTCTCGGCTGCCGACCAGCCAGGCTACTTTCGTCTGCGCGGGAATTACTCTGCTCTAACTGGTGTGAAGAATGACCAAAACGCCGTCCTCGATGGAGCAGCGTGCAAGAAATCGGAGGCGCCACGTTCCAATCTCGCGGGTCCAGCTGAGCCACCACACCATCTACAATCCGTATCCATCGCCCTTCGAGATCTCTTGCTTTCTCAGACGGAGGTAGCGATGGATTGATTTCCATCCCAGTTTGCCATCGTCGAGAGAGTACTTGGAAGTTTCGTGGAAGAAGGCAACTACAACTCGATCAAGAGGACTTGTGCGCCGGTCAACGGTCAATGAAGAAATCGATGGCAGATAATTAAGAGATGAAACTTATTTAGAGCTTTTGCACATTCCGTGGTTTATGTACAAAAACCGGATTTGTAACGCCAGTTTTTATTTACATGTTTTCAGTGTAGCTACACTGGCATAGACGTCGCTTCAAAATTACTATTTTTCGGCCCAATAGTTGTGAATTCACTTATCAAATATATTTTCCTACACTTAAATGAGGATCTGAACTTCGCCTTAAATTACGCATTTTCGGTCACAAACGTGAGAAGTCAAAGGTTAAAAGAAAAGTGAATAACAAGCGTGTCAAAACCGCCTGCAAGATAAATGATTTGCTGGAGTTCGCGGGCAATGTCTCAAAAGCAACTGCCGCGAGGTTTATAAACAAGGATTTTACAAATTGCTTCGGAGGGGGTACACCACTGGACACCTGGTTCATGACTGTCTCTGAAAAGTCAGTTGACATTTAGTGATATCAGTTCTCATTTCCTCCACTGGTGCAAAGAAATTATGTATACAAATATCACTGAGGTATTTCATTTTAAGTTATCAATTTAGAGTAAAGTTAAACATGTTCAATCTAAAGGATCTTGATTTGGTTAACATTAACTTTTTACGGTCATTACATTAGATACTTGCATTAACTTTTTACAGTCACGTTAAGAAGAAATATTCTTAAATTAGAGGAGTCGTCCAAATGAAAGAATGGTATACTAAATCCAACTGAAAGGTTTTATTAGAGGAGACAGAGTATTTAAAATCTTGTTACAGTCATTCACTTCACATTTTGCTATTTACAACAGCATAAAGTTTTAATACAACTTCAGATTGGAAGTGGGAAATAAATATGCAATTTCAAACCTTTTCCTCGCCCATGAAAAAAGGATTATATTAGGCAGAACTGAAAAAGGAAATAGAACATGAAATAAAGTGATAGGTAATAAATTAAATAAACAAAATCTCATTGTTTGATAGAAAACATGTGGCAAAAATATTTCGTATGAAACTATTGTTCGTGATGCTTCTATCAACTTTGCGCCACTTTCCCAGCTGCAGCTTCCGCGTGGAAACCCCGTTTTGGATTGGGAGGAAAAAGCGAGCGGAATCAGAGGCAGTTGCTCGTCCCGCCGGAGCGCAAGGCTTTCCAGGCCCAAAGCAGCTCATGCGGGCGAATTTTGACGCGCGTGATGTGAACAAAATCGTGTGGCCGCTAATTGTTTGTGGCCGCTTCCAATATGAATAATATCTGTATTCGCGTGTGTCTTTCAGAGAATTCTATTAATCACGAATTTGACCTTCAGCAATAGAAATTAATGTTTTGATATGATAAAGGGAAATAACCCGTTTTTGCCTTTTTTCATTTTTCGTGGATTTCGACTAATAAGTTTTTTTACCTTTTACGTCATTTTTAATGCATTTTCCTCTGATTTCATCTATTTAATATCATTTAAATTGTACTTGCTTCGAACAATATTTACGAGATTGAACAAATGCTCACCATAGAATTCCCGAGTAGCCTTTTCGATTTCTTCGTTCAGTATTGTAATCTCAGCCGTTGTGGGTTCTGTATAATCTAAGGTTCCTGTGACGCCGCCGTTCTCATTTCGGCCGATTTCATGATAATAAAGGCAGAGATTTTCTTTTCAAGAACAGTTAAACCAAAAGTTACCAAGCTGAGTTCACTTGAACAAAGTAAAAATCACCTTTTAGTAACGTATCAAACACCTGTAGTTGTTCATCAGCAGTTGTTTTGATCGATTTTTTTACGTAGTTTTTTAAACATTTTAAGAACATTTTCTTGAACGTTTTTGTCAGTGTTTTAGGCCTTGAGAATCCGCCCGCTCATCCCGAATGGGTCGCGTCGACGGGCGAGCGAGCGGCCCATGGCTTGGCGTGCGGGCGGGCGCGGCGCCGCTCGTTGCTCAAGGGACGAGTGCCCTCACGTCCTCGCGGGAGGCGCGTGCCGATTGGCGATAGCATTGTGCCAGGCGCACTCGCAGCCTTTCGTAATGACGTTTTCTTCGCACTGGGAACCGAGCAAAGACATTCAGGGAGGTGGCGAATGAGTGTAGGATGTTTCCAGAAGTATAATTTGTAGCACGATCAAACCACGACCTACGAACGAAGTGTGTCTGAAGGCGATCGTTTCAAATGTCAGAGTGAGGAAGGAGGCCAATTTCGTCATTGCTTGGTAGGGTACTCGTGTATTGTTTCAATTTCACCATTTAAAATTTCATATCCTCAATTCAGAAGTCTCTTTGAATCTATGAATAATTAACAACAATAATCATTTATCCCATTATGATAGAGAATTCTGATCAGCCGGAGCTTTAATTCACTAGTCCAGTTCTTCAAGATGATAAATGGAGATAAAGTTATATGAACCAACTTGTGACTGATGATTACGGCATCTCATTAATTATCCAAAATGAAGCAAAAACAGATAAAAATTTATTGGTTCAAAATCTTTGGATCAGTTCTCTGAGAGGAGTATGTCATGTTTCACCATCGACTTATTTTGACTCATGTTTTTCTAACGATATTTTGTTACTCTTGAACCAAGTTAATGAGCAATCAGAGTCGAAGAAAATAATGAGTGCACTTTCAAGTGTTTTCATAACTTAAAAATCCAACTTCGATATTTTCATAAATACTACTAGGAATTTAAATTACCAATTTAGGCAACAAAGGCTGCGATGCCGACGTTCCGACCTTCTTGTGGTCTTCCTCAGGGCTGGCCTGCCAGGGCTGCTCGTCCACGACAAGACGGCCCGAACGTGCGATTGCAAAATGCACTGCTTTTATTTTACAGAAATTGAAATGTAGAAAAACATTGTACTTATGGTCTAATGATTTAGTGTTTTCGTCAAAGTTTAGAAGAAAACAAATCATTAGGTCACGAAAATAGTCTTTGGTCTCTGAAATGTAAGGGCAGAATTTATGGCAAATATCTAGTCTTGAAGCTATAAAAATTAAGTCTTTCGCCCTCGGCCTGATGAAATGTCTCCGCTCACCTTGAATGCTTGAATAAAATTTTACAACTGTATCTGTGGTAACAGCGGGTGTTAAAACTAATTGGAAATTGGCAATGGCAGTTGTTTTTAACGATGTAAAAACCGCCTTTCCTACTACCACGATTGGAGACATTTGTGCAGTCTAATGTGGCGTGAGAACCTTTCGCTCTGCGAGTCCAAATGCGGATTGAAAGAAACTGACCTCAAATAACTAAAGCCTTGTAATTGTCCCATGTACTTAAGGACACTGCATCGAAGTAACCTAATTAAAGAAGTGTAAAGAGAAAACACATATTTAAAGACAGAATAGTTCTTGAGATACTGTTTTATAAATATATTAAATGATATACGAACATAGTATTACTTACTTCCATCTTCAGGCGTCAAAACAAATAAATATATATAATATTTTAGACAATGGCTAGATACTTCCTTTCATACCATTAGGTGATACCATACTAAGATTTTCTAATGTTTTTTTAACAAGGCGCGTTCCGTTGTGACTTGTGTATACGGGATTTCAGCTTGCTTTGGTCCCTAGAATTTTCAATATGGCGGCCATTCGGCCCTGCCAACTTCGAAAACGTACATGAAGCTAGGCTTCGGCGCTACATTCAAACATACGCAATTAGAGAAATGTCATCAGGAACTTCTCTCATTATAATGTTAATTTTCATCTCTCATTATGATATTAATTTTAATCAACTGAATGTTTTGAAACATTGAAATAATTATCATTTGGATCAATTATTTTGATAATTTTCTTCTGAAACTCATAATGTTGAAATATGAGAAGTTTAATGTTTTACTTCATTTTAAAATGCAAATATAATTAGAAAGCTTTAGAGGAATAAATTAATAAATTACATTCTTACAAAGATTGTTAATGATTGATAAGAATATAGAATTAATGGAAGGAAATTTAAAAAATTCGAATCAGAGTATTTCTTAAATTGTATTTGTCTCCATTTCATAATTACAATAATATATTTCATCTCCACATTCAACAGTGAAAACTAAGGAAGAAGAGTTAAAACACTATTTATTTTTTTACCAAGTAAATTTATTTTACAATAATTACAAACAAGTGTTTTTACAGTTAAGTTTTTTTGAAATCTTCATCTACACTGTCCCTGATCAGATGTACAAAAATTGGTTTTCACAATCTACCCCATTCTTCTCTCTATACACAACCATAATTTTCTCAGAATGCTTCACTGCATTTTTCCAATTTGTCCAAAGTTGACACCTTAAAAAAAATGTATTCATAACACTTTATTAAATTTAAGATATTGAACCTCATTTTCCTTGTGTTAAATGTGTCAATGAATTTAGATAATTAAGATACCTGTTTAAAAGGCTGCTTCCAAAGATTTCTGGCCTTTTCTATTCTGTAGCAAGATTTTCTAAGGACATTCTTATTGAAGAATCACTTTGACTGAGATCACATATTTTCAGTTGAAACTGTATTAGGGAGTAAGCCTTGAAACAGTCTGCCCTTCAGTTCCCAGCAATTTATCAATTATACACCTGTGGTTAATTACTTATAATACTTGAAAAACATTAATTTATGTGATAACTGCATAAATCATTTTAATAGAATATATGAAGGTGGATATGAAAAGATGAAAATTAAAATGCAAGAATAATAATATACAGCATTTACCATGTATCCTGACAATAAATATTTTTAAAATGTTCACATTTTGCACAGAACTTTGGCAGTATTCGTCTTATTTTACTTATGATACCTACACTACAGACCTGCTCAAGGGCTTTCTGGCCAAGCTTCATAAATATATGGTCTCAATGTATACTACATACACTCCTTTCTTTGGGTCAGCCATGACTGTAAAATATCAAAAAATTTCAATAAGTATAATAGTTATATAATTACATTAATACTATACAAAAGTATTGCATAATGAAATGTATAATATAATATAGGTTTACATAGTAAATACTGTCCCACATTTAAAATACTAAATATATTTCCATGGGAGTGTGAAAGTATCAAAGTATGTAATCAGTAATTGTATGTCCAAAGCAATGTAAATCTGCATATGATTTATTGAATATGAATTCCTAGAACAAAGTACCTTGTCATACATTGTTTGAAGCTATTCTCTTTGACAGATATTATTGTTATTATTTTTACTATTGATATTATTATTACTACTAATAAGGCTGACAAAAATAATTCTCCTGGATAATTTACATCATCTTTTCCCCTATAAACAATATACTTACTTTGATTTTCCAAGCAAAATTCTTTTAAGAATTCTGAACAAAGAAGGTTAAGATCATTGGAAAAAGAATGTATCATAATTGCCTCTGATATTCTCCCAAATTTCTTTTTCAGAAAGAACTTTCCCTGTAAAGAGTGTTTCCTATTATTTCTTCTTTGCAAACTATACCCATTACAAAGTACAAAAATATACACTCATATGTTGAATGTTACCATCATGAGTTTTTTATAGATGAAACTTGCAATTGCTTTCTTCACAACCACTAAGTGATCTGATTCACAATACTGAAAGAATATTGTGAAGTCGATATGAACTGCATTTTAGATATTCACATAAATTTGTAATGTTAATTCACTCACATATGGCTTCATTATTAGACCAAACAATATTAATTAAAATATGTTCAATCACCGTGTGTGATACAATTCCCAATTTATAGATATAACCAAAAACATACAAAATACCTGCATGTGGTAATGCACAAGTAATCTATTCCTTAATACAAAAATTTAAGATTTGTTATGTTTCATAAACATCTTACCTGAAATAAATAATGCCACTTCACATGTACGTTCGGAATTCGTTTTCATCATCCATTTTCGTTCTAATTCGCTTTGAATTCTCATGTAGAGCAATAACATTGTATCTTGCTGCACTATTTAATATTCATTGTTTAACTTTAACACGATTTGCATGCATCATTTTAACACACTTACGTGGCATTGTTTCCACTGTCTCGTTTAAAAATTCAAAAACAAATAATGCGATGAGAATATCAAATCAAAACGACCAATTCAGTTAAAAAATTATACATATGCTTCTACGCGTTTAAGAGTGCAGTTTTGAACATGTTGGTAGAAAATAAAACAAATGAAAAAATGCCAACCTCAGCTAAACAAAGTCTATTTCGGCGTGTATGTGCCAACACATGGGGAGTTTCGTTGACGGTTGACTCCTCTGAAATGGACCTGTACAAAACTTAAAGTGTAAGTAAAAGTCCCTAAGCCAATGCCGTTAATATAACGGGTGATATTCATGAAGTTGGTATGATCCACTTTCTCTGGGACCATTTGAGCCTGAAAACTCCTATACATTAATATTATGTAATTCTTCTGTTTGTTTATGCCATTGTTTAAAGTATTATTTATTAGTTTCGACGCCTGAAAATGGAAATAAGTAATTTCCGAAACGTTGCGAATACTGTGTATCATTTAATATTGTATAAAAGAGTTATCTCAAGAATTTTTCTGTCTTTAAATAATTGACCAATATATTCTGATATAATTGAAAATTTGAACAGAAAATAAATATTGATTACTACTAATTTTGGGTTTTGTTTGTGTAATATATTAATATAATAATAATAATAATTTAAAAGATTTATCAATAGAGCCTCTAAAAACATTGATTCTTAAACAATCATCTATTCTTTTTTCTTCTCTTATTACTTGTCCCGCCACGCATTTCTACAGTCTTGGTAAATTCGTAAATATTTTTGCACATGTTAAACCTAAATATTCTGAAGACGTTCAGCATTCTCCAAAATGTCCTCCATAATATTTCCCACTGTTATCTTGCTTTTCAATTAATAATATCTCAAATTATTCACTGTTGTTATTTTTTCATAAGTTTTTAGTGATTGTCTTTCATAATTGCATAAAGAAAATTTATTATAGACAATCAGGTGATAATATAATATAATACAGTATAAAATAATATAGTATATTCAACTTTGTTTTATGAATTATATTATATTATCACTCGATTGTCTATAATAAATGGAACTTTTCTTTATGATTTTTTTTCAATTATAGAATTTTACTGAAAAATCTTTCGTGTGTAATTTATTTTATTTATATTTATAACGTCGGTTTCGGGCCGATCCCACAAAGGTTCGGTGAAATACTGGCGTAGATTAAATCGACAAAATGGACGATTTTTGGCATTTTTAATTTAAAATGTGTTTCCGCCAGCAATTGTCCCCAAGGAAGCCTTAAGAACCTGGGGACATATGTGGTGGTCTAGGGACATCCTATTTACCAAGCTCCCGTATGCTGAAGTAAAATATTTTGCATAATTTTTTGGTATTCAAATGTTTGGAACGGCATTAACAGGCTTTATTGCTGATGTGTGCATCATGTTTCTAATTTGTCCGAGTTTTGCGTGGCCCACTTACGTACAGACATAATGGTCAAAAACATTTTTTCGATACACAAAACCAGAATTTACCCTTAAAATTTTGACTTCTGCAGATTTTCTCAGAGTCCATTTATACTACGTATAGCTGAGGCGAATTCGAATGCTCTTGGCTGCCCGGGTGACACCGCGCCGCGTTGTAGTTCATTTTGCCGACGTTTCGGCTATCGTAATCTGCCCATCCTGCATTCTGATGCAAAAAGTATTTGCGAAGGCAAGGCTACCACTGTTACTGCATTTTCATCTCAGTTGATTTATTTTTTAAAATATTCATCACTTGTCTTCCGACGTTTTTTATTTTGTAATTTTGACTTTATATTATTGTTGCTGAACGCCTTGATAAATTTTTCAACTGTCTGAAGCAGTGTTTCTATGACGTTTAATACGAACCAAATAATACATATGACGCTGTTTCCCTCGTTTCTCTTCCGCTGTGACCCCGCGAGCGCCCAGTCTCTTGCGCGCGGGGCGGCCTTGCCGGCGGCCTGAGAACCGGCCCGGCCCGGCCCCGGCCCGCCGCGCCGACCACGGCCACGCCCAAATCACTCGGGCGTCGTTCCGCAATGCCTCGCCTGCCCAACATATGGCGCGCTCTTTACGAATCCCAATGCAACTTTACACATTGAGTTTTTAACATTGTTACTAGAGAGATTGTTCACAAATACGCTAGTAGGACATCTTAATTTCCAGTTGTAAAATGTTCAGCGATCATCGTAAAGAATCCTTGCAATGAGAAAATCTTATATACGCAGAGTAGATTCAACTTAATGAGATTTTGGGGGAAACTTACAGGCGTGAAAATTAGTCCAATGGTTCTGTCGACTATGCGTTTAGTACAAACGTAATTTACTAAATATACGGAGAAACTCTTTATAAAACATTGTTTACAACAGATTCAAGAACAGTCTCATTGGATACTGTCCTTCCATCCGTAAAATTTTGAAGGGCTTGTAAAAATCACTTGATGTGCACTTGAGAAGAAACATCCTACTTCATCTTTCGTAGGAATGAACAACTGGAAAAGTGAAGATTTGCCGGTGAATTAGACGGGGAATGAATTAAAATAACGATAATAATATTTTATTTACACTTTCTATGATACATAATAATATGAATTACGTGACTTGTGAAATAGAGTATTTAACATGGACATTTAATTTCGGGTATGCATGAATATGACCACCAAATTATTTGTGCCCCCGACCAGCGTTGACAAATTGTATAATTAGTAAAAGCTCTTAAACGTTCCCCATGCGTGACACCCTGCACCCGACGCAACACATCCGCTCATGACGCAACGGCGACAATTAACTGGTCGTTTAACTCACGCGGGCACTTTCAACGCGCTGGCGGCGCGGGGCGGCGCAGCGGGGCGGCGCGGGGCGGCGCGCGGCGCGCGGGCGGGGCGGCGCGCGCGCTGGCGCAGAGAGGCGTCGCGCCGTCTGGCGCCTCGCTGCAGCGCCGTGACTCACGCTTCAATCACGCCCCAGCAAATGGTTTTGCGCGTCGTGGCGGACGGCGCAGTGCAAGTTTCGCGTCACTTTTGTGCATCTGCGCATGAGTAGAAGATCGATAATGCCGTCCGTTATGGCAAAACTCTATAGTTTTTGCTACCTCGAACGTTAAGCATTGTAGATCTTCTGCTCATGCGCAGTTCAAGTTTCGCATCACTAGTGCATCTGCGTATGCGCAAAAGATCGATAGTACTTAACGTTCGAGGTGGCAAAAACTCTCTGTTGACAACAGGGAGTTTTTGCAAGGCGTCGCATTACAGCAAGCGCTGGCGCTATCTTCTGCGCATGCGCAGGACGAGATGGCCAACTTTTGTGCATCTGCGCTCGCGCAGAAAATCCACATAGCTGTCGACTGCTGAACGATGTACGCGCAAAATCTCCCAATAATGGAAAATTTCAATGATTCGAAAACCTTGACAGCTCGAAACAAGGTCAATTTTCGGAAAACTTCTATAACGCAGATCATGACTAGAGGAAGATATACAATGTAATGGAATATTATTTTCTACATGAGATAGTTAAATTTGGTATATTCATAGGTTCTCCCTAACTGGAGAAATTCTGTTTGAAACCGTCTACAAATTTTACAAATTCTCTTTCTTTCAATATCCGAATATGAGATACAGCAATTTTTTCAATGATGACGAAAACATTTATTTGCTAGAAAGTAAAATTTTGTGAACTCAGTTTTCAATTAGCAGTACACGTTTTTTCTTCTTTCAATGCTACGAATGATATGTTTTATTTGTTAGCATGTTATATGATATTTTATTTTGTGTGTGTGTAGTAAGTCAGTAATACTATATATCCAAACAAATAACCCTCGAAACTAAAAAGCATGTACGCATCGACTATTGGCGTTATAAACATCTTTCCGTTACCAATCGTGTCTCTGTGACGTTCGGAAACTATGTCGTCATCGTCGTCTTTAAGAGCAATCTATGAGGTCGCTTAAGCGGTTTCTCCTGTGCTCCTTCACGAAGCACCTCTCGTTAACAACTAAAAGCCAGCACGTTCCTTGCAACATAGTAAATGGTATATATTCGCCGTGTTATTAGAGCAAAGAATGCGGGCTATGGAACTAAAAAATTGCCATCTCTGGCGTTCCAACACTGCACCGTCTTATATGCCGCAGTAATAAACGTTCGTTCAGCCACCGCCATATTTGCCGTGCCAGCAAGGTCGGAAGACATTACCTGAGAAAACGTTCGCCTCACATGGAGGACCTCGCGACAGCGAACGCAGACGATAGTTGAGGCAGACTTCTCGTCGACGGACGCACGGGGCTAAGGAGTGGCGGAGCCGAAGGTAAACATTCTGGCACGTTGAATACAAACTAGTGGTGGTACAGAATGGATCACACTTTTACGAACTAATTAGTTTCTTAATCTCTTCAATGTAAGCTAGCTTTTTGGTTTGCCCCACCCTTTTCCCAGATGCCACCTGTCGGGACTTAACGCATTTTTCATATTTTCTCACTTTTTCGAACCCTCTTTAGTAGAAGTGAATTATGTTTTTACGAACATTGTAGAAACCTGGTCCTGCAAATTTGTAAGTAAATTTTAATTGAACAATTTTTAGGTGTTTTTAAGAAAGTGTCGTTTAACTTTTCTGAAAATGCGCAATCTTCAGCCTATTTTCGCAGAAAAGTTTGGAGTTTTCTTGAATCTTCGTAATATAATTTGAAGCAGTTGTACTCACAAATCCAATACTCCTATGGAAAGAATTTATGAAAATAGAATAATCGTTATCAGCATTTCTTGACATTTAACCGTAATTTCCAAATAATTTCTAAAACGTGTATATTATTTCTAAAATTTGCGTAGGAATATTTTTATAAATATCATTTCAAATTATGTAAACGTGTTTTATTAGTGTATTTCAATATTACATATTATATTCGATTTTACATTTTTATTACAAATTTTTACTGTTTTCATTACATATTTATGTACATATTTTGACCTTTCATACTATATATTTTTCCGTACTCTAGTTATGATTGCTTGTTCTCTCAGTGTTGTGCTGTGCGTTCCATCCACTAGAAATCCAAAAAATCTTCCACATTCTGAAGTATGTTTTCTATTGCTCCACCGTTTTTCGATTTCTTTTCCTACGTCTGATTTAACAAATCATTCAAGTCATTTAAGACGTAGAGTCTAAGAGGGTTGTTTTGCTATGTTTTTTCTTCTTGCAATTATATCATTAGTTCTGCGTACAACGACAGCGTTCCGGGCATGGACCCACTAGGCTTCCACGTGTAGTTTCCCCAGTGATGTCATGGAGCGTTATATTGCTAAGGGCATTACGCCGTGCGTGGCTGGTCGGTGCGAACGATTTTGTAGCTGTGGGGAGCAACTGTTTCGCTTGGACGCGGCCAAGAGACGGCCTGAGCAGGTCGTCGCGGGCCGCCGATGTGTGGGCTCGTCCGCGTGTGCGGCTGGGCGCTGTGGCGAGCGCTTGTCCGCGCCGTTCGCGCATAACGGGCGAGGGCGGCGGAGCGCGTCGGAGTCTATGGAGGTCGATCGGCGCCGGGGGAGGGCGGGGGGGGGGCGTGACGCACGCGCCGAGAGGGCAGGGCGCGGGGGCGCACGGGCGGGCGCTTTGAAGTGGCGCCCGCTATGCATCTCCGCTCGCCCACCACTCCGGCTTACATTGTTTTACATGATGTATTTACGTTGAATCAAGTCAGAACAGCTGTACAGTAAATGCTCAAAATGCCTGTGATGTAGTAAAAGGCTATATTTTATTCATTGATAACTATAATAATCACCTATTCATGGTTTTAATTATTCGTTGATAAATAATTTAAATACGGAACCAATTATTGGTTCCGTATATTGTAGACAGATGTAAAATTGAAGACCTAGAAGAGAAATCTAAAATTCGCTTGTCATTTATTAGTGCATCATTAAATGCAACCTTTCGAAAGGAATCATTGTACTTTCAGTGAACATTATTTTAATATTCCTCATAATTTTAGTTCTTGAAATATATATTAACCCAGTTGTGGTTAATATTGGTATAAAGTTATTTTTCAAGCTCTATCTAAGATTGTATTTCTTGTTTGTTTCAGGTAAGTTGAATTCATCTAAGAATAGCAGAGATGTTGCTGAATGAGAGATCAGCGTTGTGATGCATTTTTTCAGGAGTAAGTAGTAGCAATAAAAATGCAGTTACATTTATTCTCATAGCATGTATTCTGAAACCAGTTCTGTAATTTTCCTGAAGATGGTCCAAAATTAGCAAAATGTTAAAAGTCTGAGGGACAGTGTCAAGTGACGAGTATTATACTTTTTAAGCAGTATACTCGTGACCGTGAGTGACCTTATTGAATTGATGAGTGGCGGTAGAAACCCGTT
>JAHLJT010004560.1:0-13795 GCA_031308135.1 Acheta domesticus
AATTAAGAAAAAGCTAGTGGTGTTACAGAATGGCACAGACTTTCCCGTATTACCTTCTATTTCCTTGGGTCTGGGCTGGCTATTCGGAATTGCCAGCCCAGAAATAGAAAACTAATACAGAGAAGTCTGTGCCATTTTGTAGCACCACTAGTTTTTCTTAATTTAGGAACTGGTTTTATCAACTTTTTCGTTATCACGGCCACACAATGAATTTTTTTCTGCCGAAAATTATCCGCTTTTTCGCTCAGCATTACATAACATTCCCAATACTACGTATATTACTCCGTATATACGGACGTATACGAGAAAGTAAAATCCTCTAACACGTGGTGCAGCCAGAATCCCTGTTTTGTGGGTCCTCCATACCGAAAAACCAATTGAAACAAAACGTCCGTTTGTCTTTTTGTCCGTCTGGTGTATGTGAACAACACTAGCGCCTAAACTATGCGTGCGATTTTTTCCGAACTGAACCCCTGTCTATCTGGCCTGAGTCAAAGCTCTGAGATTTTGAAAAACAATTAATTTTTGGGGGTACTTAACATAAAGCTCCCGGACTTTTTCAAAATTTTCTCAAAAACGGCTTCAATTTTTACTTTCTCGCCTTACGAATACTTCGTAAGAAGAGAAAGTTACGTAATCGTGCGCCGGAAAACGAGGAATTTTCGCCAGAAAAACTCTTTTAGCAGGGTCTGGTAACGATAAAGTAGATAAAACCTGTTGCTAAATTTAGAAAAAAAACATCTATCTCGTAGTGTAGTCAAAATCTGTTTGTTGCTTCTTGATACTGCAAAATCGATTGACGGCAAAACGTCCGTCTGTCCGTCGGTCCGTCTGCCCGTCTGTGGTCAACGCTAACGCCTAAACCGTTCAGCCGATTTTCTTCAAAATTGATATTCCTCGATCGTTTTTACTCGTCTCAAGGCCTCTGGAATTTGAAACCGATATTTTAGTATTTGAGGGTACTTCACATGAAGCCCATTTTGAGATTTTCAATGTCAAAAAAAAAAAAAATGCTCAAAATTTTTTGATTATATTTTGTTGTTGAATAGTGCGAAGATCGTTTAAGGGAATGATGTAGGTATCATTTTCGTTGATATGCCCAATTTGTTTCTTTAAGTTTCTTGTAAGAGTAGAGTAAAATGCACTAATTAAAGAGGCATATATGTCCGATTTTTACTCAATATTCTAAAATTTCAAAAGTTTGAATTTTATTCGGCGTCTTCCTCCAACTACAAAATTGCAGATATAGATTTTCCCTTTAAATAAAACATGTTCTTCATAGTGAGTTCTTTCTGTAATGTCAAGTACATTGTTTTGAAAATTGTAGTAGTTTTCGCGCAATGTTGCGTGCAATATGTGCAATTTAAAAAAAATACAAAAACAAGATTTTCTCAAAAAATGGATCAAATATTTTCTTTAAACTTTTGGTAGGGATAGTATTAAATGTACTCTATGAGACTACATAAACGCCATATTGCTCTATTTCTTTGTTTTTAAAAATTGTAAAAATATATTTTTTTGACTTGTCTCTCACGTCGTTAATATTTACACTAGCGGCGATTTGTTGACATTATTATATTAATGAGTACATCTGCTTTAAATAATGTATATAAATAATTAAATAATATTAAGAAAATGTAGTTTGGGCGGCAGTAGAAGGCAGCTGGCAAAAGTATGTTGCAAGTCCGAATAGCTAACCGAGACCAAAGGAAATAGAATTGAGTTTTGTTTTTCATTTATTTCAAGCTACTTTACCTTAGCTAATTTAAAAAGTTTTTTCGTTGTGTAGTGACATAGCACAAGTTTTCCCCTACTACCTCCGCGTACCCGTGTGAGAACTCTAGCATGTTAAACCCCACTCTGATCCCTATCCTTCTATTTCCATTCTAAGAGGGAAAGTATTTAACGAAACATGTTTATTTGTTTAAAAATGTATAAAGGTAACTTGTAATGTACTAACACAATATCACATAAACATAAAAATGCAATTGATGTTTAAAAGAAATTTTCAATAAAGATTTATTCAGTATCATGAAGAGTTTTCTTGGAACAAGTCACAACACTTCCTCAAAGACATTTGAAGTAATTATTCAATACTCTTTGACAGTTAACTTTTAGCTTTTCGTGATAACCACAAAAAATGTTAGCACTTTACTTTTGAGAAAGCTACGTGTCTGAACCGGCTGACTTGAAAATTTCGAATGATAACGAAAATACTGGTACAGGTAAGTCTTCACTTACCTCAGTCTTCACTCTTCACTGTACACCCACATCCCTCCACAATTAGGTACACAACACTTGTAGACCTCGGCAAGACGTTAATTGAATGGTTTCACTACACTCATAGGAAACAATCTTCATTGGTACCAGGCAACTATTAATAGTATATAATTAATAGTAGATAGTAGTTCTAGTTGTTGCTGGAGAACGAACCTTGAATTAATGATTACGCAAATACACCTCTTCAGAATGTACAAACCACGGTGTATACAGAAAGCGTAAATATAAATTGAAGAATCTAAACGTTCTAAGCGTGTCGTTACAAAGATGGATTCCAGCAACATGAGTTGAAATATACAGGTGGTAGTAGTAGTATCGAAGCGCCGAACCGCAAATTTAATTGAATGTCCAATAAAGTCTCATCTTGTAGATTATGGCGTGAAAAACGTTTATTTGAGGTCTTTGACCTCAAGGTTTTAATTTTTAAGACCTTAGAATGCTTTCTTTAGGAGGCATTTGACGATATAGATTAGAAAACATTGACGAGTGTTACGGGTTGCATTCGACATGAATATTTAGATGCGTCTTTTTAAACAAATTCTTCATGTTTTTAAAAGTCGAAGTGCAATTCGTCTCGTCTCCGTGAAATTCTCTTACTTTAGAGATCTCATTTATAGAAATTTGCTGAGTGTGAGAGCCACAGAGGAAAGGTATACTACTGAAATAATATAGGAGACGATGCTGCGGAAATTTTAACACATTTAAATGTACTATTTCGCAAAAACTATTTATATTTTATATTTTTTTATATTTTATAAAAAACGTGTAATAAATGTTTGAAGCTATTACCTTATTTATCGTTACACAAACACTAACAATTTGTTCAACCACAGGATCCAATTCCTACTCATTTTGATTTTCCTATATTTTATTTATAATCTCCGTAGAAAGAATTCTAGTACTGTTTATTTAAATTCAAGATAAGTTGAAAATGAAATATTAGCACTACCTACTAAAATCATCCTAATTAGCTCGTCATTATTAATAATTACGTATTGCTTTAACAAGAATAAAGGAAAATGGTGTTTTCAAAGGTGTTACAAAGATTACAAAGGTGTTGCGCGCCATTTTTTTCAAAACTGACATTTTACTGTATAGTGTTCGACGCGACGTCACGTTTCACTCTACCAAAGCATTATGTTGTAATTTCATGTATAGTATTTGATTGGATCTATTTCTGTCAAAGAAATACACGCATGTGCATAGCATTCCCTAAGTTAATATAAAATTATTTACGGACTACTTGATGAAGGAATCATGGGACGAGGTTTATAACGCTGTTGACACAAATGAAAAATATAATTTATTTTTCTCCAAGCTTTCAATTCATTTTAACGCGTGCTTTCCTCTTAAAAAGAGAAAATTAAACATTTCAAGCAAAAGTAATACTTGGATCACACAAGGAATTAGAACATCGTGTAAAAACAAACGCACGCTTTACTTTATTTCTAAACATCATAACGTATCACCCGGTTTCCATATATACTTCCGAGAATATAAAAGAATTTTAAGAAAAGTAATAGTTCAGGCAAAAATAATGAAAAATAGTCAGGACATTTTGAGCGCTAGTAACAAAACTAAAGCAATATGGGATATCGTAAAAAATACAACCACATCATCTCGATACCTTGTAGAGAATGTTATTTTAAAGGATAATAAAAGAGAAACGAGTAATCCGGAAAAAGTTGCCAATCTCTTCAACAAACACTTTTCCAGAATTGCGTCTGATCTCACGAAGGGACTAAAATCACAAAATTCAACATTTTACACTTCCCAAAAAACTTCAGATACGATGTTTATTCCCGAAACTTCTCCCAACGAAATCCTCAGAATAGTCAGTAAACTAAAAGAACAGATTGATTGATGATTCCGGGCGCAACTGCTGAGGTCATTTGTCCCGTGAGTGTAGTGCATGCTTTATCGTGGGAGATGACAGTGATTTCCTCCTGCTGGATGGCGAGATCCGTTTCCGACCTACACGTCGGCTTGCTGGGATTTTCCCCAACAAGGTATCTTGGCATCGCCCCCTTGGTATCCAACAGCTTGGCATCGCCCCAGCTTGGCATTGCCCCCTTTAAGTTCCCCATTGATTAGTTATTCCGGGCGCGTCAATGGCACGGATCATTGGTTCCATAAGTGTAGTGCATGTTTTTATCGAGGAAGGTGGCGGTGATCTTCGCCCGCTGGATGATGAGATCCGACGCCGATTTGCCGTCGGCTAGCGCGGTTTGCTCCCAACCAGGTAACTCTCACCAGCGGAGCACTGCCCAGCTTGGACCAGCTCCATACTGCGACTGCCTCTGAAACACAATGGAATATGTCTCGGTATTTCGCGTCTTTCTCAGTCACGTCGCTAGGTATCGCATGATCGCGACCGATCGAGCAGTGCTTGCGATCATGCCACTCCTAGTGGCAGGACCGAGAAAGACACGAAATACCATGTGATATTCCATCGTGGGCACCGGGACACGAGAGGTAGAGTTAGAAAAATCGCAATATAAGCTCCCGACCGGTCTCCCAACATGTGTGATAGTGTAGTGCATGTTACTGTGTGTTTTTGTGCGGGGTTTGGATAGGACAAGGAAGAGGAGGGAAACTTCGCACGGGGTCCATGGCCCGTTTGTTAGGGTACTGCTACGGTATTCCCCTGGTGTTGATCGGAGAAACCAAGGAAAACTACCGATGAACAGCCGGCCGCTAGAATTCTCCTCTAGACAGAGACTGAACTCGACGTCATCTAGCCATCTAGCTAGTGTCGAAAATACTGCTACCGTCAGGACTCGAACCTAGTACCTGCTGGTCAGTGGCACTGCAGTGGCATCAGTTGATGCCCTAAGCCACCTTTGTCGGTAAAAGAACTGTGGAAATTGTTTGTGATACTTGGGGATGAAGTACAATCTGCATACTGTTCCTTAAGTTCCAGAATCTCCTCTCCATCTTTTTACAATACATGTTGTTTTACATAGTTGTACCTACAAAGCGAGGCTAGCAACATTTGAGACCTAGACATTTTCGCTTCTGAGGCTTAGAACACTTATTTTCAACTATATATTTGATTTTTTGAACTGCTTAAAAAAAGACTTACACTCCTGGCTCTATTTTTACCGTAATTAGCAAAATGAGAGTTCAACAAAATGTGCACATAGTGAAGTTACTTTTTTGTCTACGAGCAAAACTAGGAGTCTTCTCAGCATTAACTCAATAGATCAGGGAAACTGAATTAAAAACGTTATCGAGATGAGTCCCATTGGCCCAGAATCTGAGATACATTACTTGTTACATGAGTATTTAGTATTTTTAAAAGTATACAATTCAAACATCATCTAACGCTTCATATATCATTGTGAAAATAAATATTATTTTCCTTTTTGATGATCAGTGTAGTCTCTAATTGGACAGAAAAGTTATGCAACAGAAAAAATGTACTTGGCACTTAAACTTTTGTATCGATTTTAATTATCGTCTATGTAGGTCGTCGACGTTTTGTTACCTGAACATCAGCCAAATGCATATTGTTCATTCCCATTGATACATGCGATTATTTGTTTGAAATGCAAAACTGCATTAAAGTCCCTTTTCCTTCGATTGCTATTAATTTTTCCTTAATTTACTATTAATTTGAAACATTCATTATGACTTAAATTTTGTGACCACCCCCCCCATTCAAAAAATTATATGATACATTTTATTTAGTGATGACATTGTTTTAAATATTTTATAGTTTACTATCTCATTCGACGTGTTTTGGAAGATATATGATTTGCTTATGTGAATTGTAATGTTTTAATTTTTTTATTTTAATGCAGAAAAATATAGTCGACTGAGGATTAAGAAACATTTGCATATCTTTTGCACATATCCAAATAAATCTTTCAAGTTAATTTGGCTTCTTCCCATTCCTTTTTACCAGGTATTGTTACTTCTAATAATATATTCGCAGTAACGACGTTTGCTCAGTTTCCACTAAGACACCTCCCAAAGTTTGTTGGAAGAGTTCGGATTCATTATCTGTAGGGTTTTGGACAGAGATGATATGTTTTCTGAAAAAATAAACAAGTAAAATGCAAATATTTATTTCTAATTTTTGACCTATAATACAAGTCAATAGACTACTTCATAAAACATAACTTCAAAAATACATAATAAAATATTTTACAAAACTCAGTTATGAAAGTGCATATTATTGAGTGTTATTAAAATGATTAAAAGTTGTGTGATAATTATAGATTTGTGCCATATGATTTGATTATGAAAATAGTTCTACGCATTAACCCTGGACTGCGTTGGGGAATGTTATATACGATTCTAGGGGGGGCCCTTTTACTCTATTAGTGTTCACGCATCCTACGCGTCTCTTCAAGAAAAGTATTAATTTCAAACCAAGAAGGAAGAGAGTTGGACAAACAAACAGGCAAAAAAGTGACACATTTGCACACTCCAAGATTTCAGTCTCATGAAGGGATGTAAACGGATTGTTTCGGAGCCGGAGTCGTAGATCTGGGCTGTTCTTAAGTTCGAGATCTGGGCAATGCTCCAAGCGCTCCGACGTACTGCGGGTAGTGCATTGAAGAGCCTTTCTTGAAAATATCGTCGGGGCGATTGTGCTGAGGGTCCAGGGTTAACGTGAGCCAAGGTTAACTGAGCAGTTTTAGCCGCTTCTAGAACCGGCAACTAGTTCTTACTCACTACTTTGTTTCTGCAGTGTACGTACATCCTAAGCTGCCTATCCTCGAATGTCTTTACGTCAGTCCCGGTTACGCTCCTCTCGCAGTACTCGCAATCGAGTGAGAGAGAGCAAGTCGCCACAATCATATCTACTCGGAGTAGCGTACGAAGGTGGACGATGGCGTTTTAGAATTTAGCTCAGCGGCGGCACTGAGGCTTGAGGTTCTTTCATATGATGCAAATTTGCCACATGGGAGAATCGACTTTATTTCCCATCGAAACTACTTAGTATTGCTGCCGGCGAATTGAAATATTAATCTGATTCGAAGGCGTTACACAATCGAAACTGTAATTCACTCTCTGATTTCAACTGAGCGCTTGAAGGCCTATGTTTAGGAAAGAGAAGGGGCGTCGTTATCTGACCAGGCTGACGAGCTGCGAACTTTGAAGACAAAGCTGAGTTCCCGGAACTCTTCGGAAAAGGAGTGTGACACAATGCATTTCGTAAATGTATCGCACGCCGCATGGTTAAGTGCCTGACGTTATCCTGGTGCAGGATGTCAATATTAACTTCGCTGAGGATTGATGCCGATTCAATGATGCATGCGAATCTAATTAATAAGCAAATTTGTGAAAGTCAGGAAGTGCGTTGCTGGTCTGACATTCTTCTCTTCATCTTTATTGCCCAAGCACCCAGTTGCAATCGGAAAACGACGGCCTCGACTCTAATCGCCGAGTAGCAGATGAGCTTCGGGGCTTCTGAGAAGCGGCTGTAAGTTCTCAGACTGACGCCAGACGAAACGGCAGCACCGGAAGGAAGATGCGATAACTAAGAACGGCAAAATCTTTCCAAGTATCGATATTGAAATATACCGAATGCTCCACAGCGTTAGGCGGAGCCTACTTTAGAAAATTATCTACATTTCGATTTACCAGCTTTTATTCGAGACAGCAACAAAACGTGAAAAATGAGCAACATGAACTGTAAACCCGAGGGTTGCAGACTAACCTGAAGAGATATTTTCCAAGTAAAGCAATTAATGAATGGCTTGAACTTGGAATGCATTTCATCGAATATCTACAAATAAAAATAAACGAGGAATTTTTCGATAAAACCACACAATCGATACATCATTATACATTTCGATAAATCATAAACAATATTTTGAAATAATTTCACCGATACATTCAGGAAAAATACCGATATTTAGGAAACCACGATAATCTGTTGCCTCTCTAGCCATTTGGGATGAAGTGATCGCTGATGAAAATCGCACACTAACTTCATTTTAACAACTATTTTTCAACATACTAATATTGAGCAAAATTTCTACTGCTGAACGATCGCAGCAAATTTGTACTGAATGTTTCGTCCGTAATCTGCGTTGCTGGGCACGCGTCCTTACGAAAATCGAGGGGAAGCTACCGCGGTTGGCGATGGCTCTCTTTTTTTTGTACATTCCGAAAAAGGAAATGTATGAACGAACTTTTATATATTTTCCATTTTTTGTGGCGTTATTGCAAAAGTTATTCACTCAATTAAAAACTAGAACTTCGCAAAACAAAGCATTATCTTATAACGTTTTCAAGTCAAAGGAGCACCTTGAGAATATATCCACTATTCCACTCAAGAAATTAACACCAAAAGCGTTTAACAGTTCATCTGATATGACCCAATAAGGGCAGTACATGTCCAAGAAAAGATTAGCTTTTTCTATCCGATTTTCTTACCGCTTCTCTCCACTGGACATTCATACATCAGCCATAGGAAGTGGTGTAGCAGATAGCCGAGTTGAACTAATGAGAAGTTAAAGGACATTGAACGAATCATAATAAAATAATAAATATTAGATGCATTCTGATATTCTGTTGGATCTAACTTCATTCGTGGAATAGTGTTATTTATATCACTAGGTCGTTGGAAATTTGCTGATACATTTTCCAGACCTTTCCAACGCCCTCGAGGTGCTACTAGTAAGTGGGCGGGTTGGGGAGGGTCTGGAGAAGGGTGGTATGGGGAGAGGGGCAGGGCGGAGGAAGAGGCGGGAAGAGGTGGGGAGGGGCAGGGCGAGGGGAGGCGGATAGAGGGCTGGCGAGGGCGGGGCTAGAGGTGGTTGTGCGGGTGGGCGGGCAGCTGGGGGGGCTCGTCTTCCTCGCCGGGGGCCGGGGCGCGGGGGGGCTTGGGCTGCATGATGGCCGGCCGCGGGCCGAGCGGCGGCAGCGGAGGCGGCGGGTGGGCGTGGCCGTGGGCGCGGTGGCGGTGGCGGACGTAGTCGTGGTGGTGGTGGTGGTGGTGGGCGGAGCTTCCGGAGGCGAGGGCGGCGGCGCCATAGGGCCCGACGCCCCCGAGCACGGCCTGTACAGCACCTCCACGTCGTCCAAGGCGATGGTCCCGTGCTGGCACGTCTCGCTGAAGACTGACATGAACACCAGCTGCAACAGACACGACAGGGCGGCTCTCAAGCATCAGCCTCGTGTCGCAGGGGAAGAGTCTGGCACTACGTGCGGGGGAGGGGCAGATCGTTCTCGATTCTCGTAAAGGCCTACAGGCGGGTGACAGGGAGCAATGAGAACAGGGGTGATCCATCCAGACCCATCCCCAGCAGTACGCTCTGAGGAAGGCCACAATATGTTGGCCGAATCGTCAGCCACCAAATCGACGACGCGGCTCATCCCGAATAGCCTGGACCATAGGGGTGACCCAGGCCACGGAAAACAGCAGTTTTGTTGGGCGGTGTTACATGGGCATCGGTACCAGACGTAGCCCAGCCTCGGCGAGGACGGAGAGGAACATCGGATATGTCGGCAATACTCTGAGTGCACGGCGATACGAGGACAAGGCGGGGAGGTTGCTAGCAGAACCCCGGAGGGTCGGACTGAACTAGCGGGGTGGAGGCGCGTTGGCAAGGCCAGTTACGGCAGATCTGAACCGACGGAGGAGTTAGGAGGATGACGGCCACCTTGGATCCAACTGAATCCACTAGAGGTCATCCACAGGGTCAGTACGGGCCAATATGAATCGACAGAGGGGCGAAGGACTGTACACACGGGCGAAGAGCTAGCGAGTCGCATTCGTCTCTCTTCACGCGGAGGTCATGTTGTTCAACAGACCTTTACTACTGAGACGTCTTTTTCTAGGCGAAGCTACATCATGTGCGAACGAGGATGCCAGCTCTCTACGACCACGCGACATATGCAACAAGTGGAAGTGTACGACATCTCCCAGCTCTACACAGATACAAAAAACGAAACAAACCTAGAGGTACTAGACAATGTCACAAACTTTCTCATACTAGTTAGTTCCCCTTTGTTTTGAGTCGTGGCTACCTTTTCGCTTTTGCTCCGTCCCCTTCCCGGCTGCCTTTCTTCGAGGCCCAATGATCCTCCCAGGGATTATATAAGAGAATCTTCCACAATATAGTTGAAGAGTTAGTAGGATCCATTCACAGTATTATAAAACAAGTATTATGTATCTGTTTCAGACAAAACTAGAAATTATGAGCTGTTGAAGCTTTTTTAATATATTAGTAGTTTTCGCGTAATATTGACGTTCAATCGCGATCACGGCCAAGTCTATAACAGGCGGAAAGTTATCTGAAAAGCAAAGTTGCGTCTGCGTTTGAAGCATGACCCCATAAATTTGATTAAGTCGCGATTTTTGTCGCTGAACACACGCAAGTTTTGAATACTGAATTTGTGTTAATGTATTTGCTTTAAAAGAAATTAGTTAAATGAAACGGTTTTATTGTGTTCCAGACATAATGTAATATAATATTAATATAATAAAATATGACAGATTTGTAACCCAATTTGTGTGCATCCATAAGGACTTTTATTGGAAGCATTTCAGCTCAAGATGTTTTATTTGTAGACTTATTTAGTTTAAAAAGGTTATGGTACAATCACTCATCAAACGTTGGAAGCTCAATTCAATAAAATCTAGGCAAATTATGAAATTATCCTTGCTTGTGTACATAATTTACTGCGAATACTGTTACTTAACCGTGGTTGTTTATTTTGTAGATTGATAAGAAATGTACTGTTCTTGACTGTTGACGAAATTGCAAATGATAGTTTGTTGGGCGTCCCTGTTCTATAGCACGTTGCCACAGCTGCCTCTCTGACTAGGCGGCTCTGGTGGCGCAGTACTTAATCATTCAAAATCCCACACGATTTCGTAGGGAATTTTAAAAGCGCTTAGAGAATGCTTCGGATTATCCGCTTCCGAATGCGCCAATTCAAAACTTCAAGAACAAATAGTGACATTTTGAGTTTATGTAGGTGACCCCGTAGAAAAGGCTTTCCATTGAGCATTCGCAAAAAAATAATTGAAGGCTATACCCCTACCAGTATCATTGGCTGCCGTTGGGCAACTTCCCCTCCATCGTTCAATGCGATGTCGTCGCGCGTTCGACATCGGTGTCAGTTGATGGTCTTCGATCCGGATTGCGTCTGATGTAGAGGACGCCAACTACTTGAAGTTAGTTGGCCGTTTCTCAACCGGAAAAAGTCACGTTGAAGATCTCACCCTCAAGGTTCGGAGTGGGGGGAAGTTCCCCTACGCCACTCTCGCGTTTGACCACTGTCGCGTTTGACCACGTCTCGCCACTGCTGACCCCCACTCTCGCGTTTTCTACGCGGATATATTTGAAGGAACGCATTGTTTCTTAAATTATAATTCCCCTTAGTTTCTATTTAGTTTCAATATTGGTCCGTAGTTACAACCATCGAGTTACTGTTCAAAGAAATTTAAGTTCACGTCAATAATTCGTTTTAAACTTGCGGGAGATGAGTTATTGATCTAGCGTGCAGAGAGGGCAGGCAAAATTTTGCCCACCGTTTGAGAATATTATCAGATCTTTGAATCACACATATTGAATGTAGTGTACTATAGAAATCCGACAGCCTCGTGCTCACCTTGAACGGCCTTGAAATGTCGATGGGAACCTCCGCATGCGCCCACTGGCCAGTTGCGACTTGGCTCTCCCACAAGTCCTTAGCAGCATCGGGGGTCGTAACTCAGTTGGTTACGCGGTCCAAGTGCGCTTGCGATAACTGAAAAAAAGAAGATTTATGATTGTTACCGATGGATTGTTACAAATATTAGTTTTATGAATGAACCAAAGAGAATTAAATCTTGTTTCCCTAAAGATATATTTAAATCTCCTTAAGTTAAAAATATTTAGTTCATTCTAAATAACTAATAAACTTCGATTGTATATTTGCTATCTCCAAACTTTAGATAATCAAACTCCAAAATAAATTAATGTCATTATCAACAAGACATTTAAGTTCTTAGTGACGGGCTCTATAAGTTATTATTTTTCCATGGAATCCACTTCCTTGGAATACAGTAGTGCCGAACAAGAAGATATAATTCATAAAAAATAAATATAATGAATGAGATTTTTGTATTTACAAAATCCTTCCGAAACTGTTACTTGTACGGAAATTTGACCCATTACAAATAAAAAGTATACTTCATAACCTGAAACGAATATCGTGTCTCTGAGCGTCCCTTGTCGTTCCTGGTTAGACCCTGTCTGGGCCACCAATCAACTCGATGTGCCATTCGACGCGTCTGGGTCTCCTGGCGGGGAACTGATCTTTTTATTATTATTTTTTTTTGCGGATCTCTCTGGAATTTTCTTAGTATTTCTCTAAAAAAGGTTTTTTTCATTATTAAGCAACAAAACCCCTTTTTGGATGATTTATGGCACCAGCGGAGGGTCATTCGATTCCTCTCGATAAGACAAATCAATTGTAACAATTAACCGTATTTTTTATGGTTTCAACCTACGAGAACTATGAGAACGTTGGTTAAAAAGCTAGGAATTATTATACTCTTGTTTCCGGCATTCCCATGAATAACGACTTTATTAATTAGATTGACGAAAAATTTAGCTTAATTTTGTAACGATTTATTGAAAAACATACTGAAGGGTGTGTTAATCACCAAAAATGCAATTTTGAGCCTTATAAACCCATACGGAGGTTATCACATTCCATTGCTCTCAAAGAGACGAGCAGATAGAGGAATGATAAGTATTAATCATGTGTTAACTGCGTTTCTGAGATTTTTCAAAGTTATTATTTTCGTGTTCGAAGTGATACTCAACCTGTTGCTTCTTTGTTTTTACGAAATTATTTAGTATTAAAGGAAGTATTTCAGTGGTGTTGTATTTGATGAAAAACACTGTATATTAATAAAACCAAATAATTGTATATGAAATATAAATGTGAAATATTTTGTAAGAAATAATTATTGTCTAAACGTTTGGCAGCTTAAGTTCACGAATACAAAATTATTTTATAGCGAAACAATAAACCGTTAATTTGAGAAGCAATGTCGAGGAATTAACTATTTAACAAACATGAGATCCATTTTCAAGTATTGGATCCGAATGGTTTCCACACTCCTCCACCATGTTAATACCATGAATACCAACGTTTTTGTTATACGTTCTTTACGGTAATCTCATGTACTCTCAACATATGCTTTTATTAAATGCAATGCCTTTTGGACCGCATTACAGCAATCTCCAGTACAAATCTGTGGCGACTAAGGTGTGGTAGAAACAACCATTGGTTTTAATGAACATACATAATAGGCTACGTACGATGACATCGTCAATTGACCTCTTGCTCGCACCATTTCCTAATACGGCTTTATCATGAATTTGCTGGTAAAAAGCAAAGAAGGTGACTGATCTGAATCTAAATCAAGAAAGCAGGCGATATGTGAGATAAGTTGGCAAGTTATGAGGACCACGCCTCCTTTCAATAGTACAGGATTAAAGACATTTCAAATTTATATGGAACACGCCCAATTTAATTATTAATTTAATAG
>JAHLJT010004564.1:0-17425 GCA_031308135.1 Acheta domesticus
GTTGGTTACAGTGGAAGGCAGGCGTCACATCCGTAGCTGCCTGGAGGGCTTTTCCGGAGGCTTCAGGATGGTCTCGAACGCTCAAGATTGAAGTCATCACGAAAACGAAGATTGGTATTCTTAAGTGCTCGATTCGTCTCGACTATTCGTGATATTCGTTCGCGATATCGCAGGTGGAATGACAGCGCGTGAAAAGTATCGCGAAGGGAGGCATAACCATAAATTATGTGTATCTGTGGGCCTAGAAAAATTAAGAAAAAGTGAATAAATATACTTTGGGCGGCGATAGATGGCAGCTGGCAAGAGTATGCGGCAATTCCTAATAGCTATTCCAGACCTAAGAAAAAATAGAAAACTAATACGGGAAAGTCTGTACCATTCTGTAGCACCACTAATTCCATTTCAATCAGTGTTGGTGTGACAAATATACTGTGGCTGTCGGGGTGTCGAGACTATCACAAATCGCTAGGAAACAAACTCCACGCCGGAAGGCTATTAGGAGCCAGTAGCATATAAAGAGAAAGACCTCACAATCCTAAGAGAAAAAAAACATTCGTGTAAAAACAGCGTTGTCAAATCGTGGCTCTCGTGTTGATGGAGTCGAATTACGATCGTTCGAAATTCATCACGAGGAAGGTTACTGTTTTCTCATAGCCTCCGTAATGTACAACAATTTGAGACCTAACGAGACATGTCGATCTGTCTTAAGAATAGGCCCGAGGGCAGAAAGGAAACAGGAATGACGCGTTTGCAGAAAGTTACTTTGGCGGTGATGCTGGCGGAGACGCCGAGGGCGTACTTGATAGTGCTGAGAAGTGAGCCAAGAGAAGCCGATAGGAACAATAGAGCAGTTACAGAAGTGATAAGGGCGACAGAGGTGTCAGAGCCAAATAGAGAGACGGAGGCTTTCAGGACGACATGGCAGAGGGAGTGGTGTCAGAGGTGACGGGGGCAGCAGTATGAGCGTCTGAGGCAGCTGAGCAGTGTCGGGAGGGATGTGTTGCCTGGTTTACGAGACGTCGAGGCGACGTGGGAGTCGGGGATAGAGGCAGGGGCGACAAGAGGTGACAAAGCGACGCAGGAGTTCGAAGCTTTATCACGGGCGTAAGGGCTTCGAACCGAAACCTAGAATGTGGTCCATGAGAACGACCATGAGGCCCACCGTCGCGGCAGCCGACTAGGCACGTCACGTTCGGGACACAATTTCTCCCCCGTCTTCACAGTCCGAGCACCTTCAATGTTGATATCGCTCAAGCATTTCGCAGTTCTGTTGATGCTCGATAAAATGTAATTTTATAGTCAGAATAATGTGAATTTATAATTATTATTTTAATTTCAACAAATGTTCCAATTTTTTTGTTTTGTGGTGGATGGAATGTTCCCCTCTATGGAGGCATAAATGATTCACCATGGTAATAGCAAAATAATATGTCATAATTTCTTAATATTCAGGGTATTTATATCTGAGATCATACACAAACTTCTTCCAGTAGGAATTTTTTAGGGCTCGATGATACAGGATGGTTATAATTCAACTTTCCTTCTAGAACGTGTTATAAATAGGAAACGAATTATAGTAAGAGTACCAAACTTGCTAGTATTACTGTCCAGAATATAGGGTACATGATTTCTGTGCGTCACAGTGCCACCGACCAGTTCCAAATATTACCACCAGGTGCCATGATCAGGCGTAGTGCTGAATAGTCGCACACACCGGACCAGTTGCCGTACACTTGCTGACGAATCAACATAGGTTTGGACAAACGGTACTGGGCATTATTGGTGAAACTCTTATCAAAAAAACAGTAATTCTGCAGCATAACTTCCAGAATATCGCCGGCTGAAAGGATTACGGAAGGGTCTTCTTTCTCCACCTGCTTTGCGGAACATGAAGTTCCAATCAACTAGGGAGCTGGGTGTCGCTCCGAGAAGAGGCCGACGGCCGGTGGAATCACAGGTGGTTGATGAAATCGCTGTTGCTCTGGTCGACAATACTGTGCGCAATTCTCGAGCATCAAGCAGTGAGAGTGTTATGCCCCGACAGCTGAACATCCCGTGGGACACTGTACGGAAGGTGCTCCGAACTATTCTCAAATGGAATCCGTATAAGATCCATATCCTACATGCGCTCGTACCACCGGACGCACAACGTGTTCTCTCTTCACTTTCTCGCAAGAACTCAACTTGACGAGGCCTAACCTTGGACCATCCTATGACAGACGAAGCACATTTTTCTCTGATAGACCTGGAGCCAGTAAGAAAATCGACGTATGATAAACTCAAAGCTAAAACTTTTTGAGAAGTTAGCCAGTGTTATGAGTAACAAGAAAAACGCAAGTATGGCGGCCAATTGTTTAAAATTGTCGAAAAAATATGTCATTGGGGAATGAGTACACAGCTAATTATAGTTGTATATTGTTCGTTAGATAGCCGAAGTGTGAAGTTTGTTCTTTAAACTTTCGGTATGGATAATGCTAAATGTACTCTATGAAATAACATAAACACCATATTCCTCTATTCTTTCGTTTTTAAAAACTTACAAATGTGAATTTTTTGGCTTGTCTATCACGTTGTTAATATTTACATTAGCGGCGATTTGATCGCATTATTATATTTATGAGTACATGTTCTTTAAATAATGTCAGTTAAAGTTTCTCGAAAACTTAACAGTTTTCTCTCAAAACTAGCTCAAATTCCACATTTTCAGAAACGCTCAAACGCAATTTTCTCAAAAACGGCTCCAAAGTTTTTCTTCAAACTTTTTGAACGGGTAGTGCGAGTTGCACTCTTCAATATGACTCAAAATTCATTTTGTGTTTTTTTTTCAACAATTACACAAATGTAATTTTTTTGAAGATCTCTCACACCATCAGTAAACTGATTTCCAGCAACACTGTTGTAATTGTGAGTTAATGTGCTTCAAATGACTTGTAGACTCAAAAACTTTCTGTGAAAAAGAACTTCACATTTTGCATTTCCAATAGTGCTAAAACGCCATTTTTTTAAAAACGGCTCCAAATTTTACAAAGAAAATTGCATTGCCATTGAGGACGAGGTTTTACTGTTCTTTAACATTTTTAAAATAATCTTTCCGTGTACTGTTAGGAAACTGAAATATGAAGAAAATATAAAAAATGTACTTAGAGGGGGGCGATAGATGGCAGCTGTGAAGAGTATGTGGCAAGTCGGAATAGCTATCCGAGACAAAAGGAAACAGAAAACTAACATCAGAAAATCTCTGCAATTCTGTAGCACCATTAGTTCAATTTTTGACGCACTGTTAAAGGGTTCTGTGCGGAGAGGTATTGGGTAACTTTCAAGGGTACATTCGAAAGTGATTCTTTGCAAGTTTGATCATTTATTTAATACTTTTTGCAATATTTAAAAATAACAGTTATTAGTTTTTACTGTATGTCCCCCTTCCCGCCCCCTGGACACCACTATGTCATCTGGAAAACTATAGAATAAAGTTACAAGTCAATAAAGTTATAAGTGACAATAAAGTTACATGTGTCAATAAAGTTGCAAGTGACAATAAAGTTATAAGTCAGAGTAGTATTTTCTGTAAAGTACATTTTAATTTTTCCATTTTTTTGACATAGAAGTATCATTAACCAAGTATAAAGTACAAAATATTAGAGCACGTAAAACACTATTGCTGTGTATAAAAATGGAAAATTCAGAAACCATTTTCATTGATAAAAATGCCTGTGAACGAGTCTATCGACGAAATCTCATGCACATAAACATTATACGATCGTTATTTATTGTATTGGTTTGTGACTAATTTAAATGTTCCTCTTTCCAGTCGTGAGATTCCCAGTCATTACCTCAATAAAAAAGCTTTTTGTTTGCAGCATTCACGTTCGAACACAAACACACAACATAACACGCTAGTACTCACTAACACTCTCACATAGTATAGTATGTGAACTATAGTTCACAGCACTCAAAGCACCCTTTCTCTCACACACTAGCACACAAAGCAAACAAGCACACGCGTGCATACTACACACAACACACACACACACACACACACACACACACACATAATACACATACATTCACACACATACATACCCACACACCACACATACACATGCATACACTCCACATGTGTGGTATCCTCAGGTTTGGTTTCGGCCGAAAGTGAAATCAGTTCAGCACAATGAAGGCGATGCACACGGTGCACATGCCAAAGAGAAATGACCGTTGTGCGGCCGGCTGTGCTTCAAGGTCGCTCCGCTGAGCCGTCTTGTGCACGTCGCTTCGGTGAGTGTCCGTTCGCCGCTCGGTCGCCATTGCCATTCATTGTGATCCGATTATCGACCCCGTCGTCTGTTTTCAGGCCATTGCGGTGCACATTAGTTACTCTGGTTGGGTGATTAGCGCTTTACCAGAGGCGTTCACTTGCGGTCGCCGGCGTTGTTCTTAATGGGATTTAGGCAAGTTCTGTGCTCTACTACGAAACATTGCCTACCTGACTAGCGTCAGTCAATTAGACATGGGGAGTTGATTCGTAAGTTTTCTTTCTGATGATGAAGCGTTCCACGATTTTATTGAGAGAATTGTTATTAAGGCCGTGTAGTGTAGAATCATGACATTGGCGAGCTAAAGAAAGAAATGGTAACAAAATATGTTTCTACGGTTATCTAAGATTTGACTTTATTACAGACTTATTTGCTGTCTTGATATGAAAACGAGGTTTCCGTGTAAAGCAAATCCTGTATTCGAATATTTGCGATACATTCTGTGCAATGCGACTTTGTTTTCAAGTACTCATTGTAATTACAAAGCAAATACCCTAGAATAATGATGTCCAAACAGGACTTCGAAATGTCTTTGAACATGTGCCTCCCAAACGTCGTTTATTGCAGACTGTGTACCAGTGCACGAACAATTACCCCATTGTTCTTCGGGGCACCTGCACACCTTCTTGCCGGCACTTGCTCCTAGCGGGAGATTCCAGGCCGCATCGATGGGATCGGAAACGCATACGGCGCAACGGCCGACCGACGGGCGGCTCCCCATTTCCATAACAGTGGCTGCGACGGCTTCCCGATCGCCGCGGTCCGCCCTCCGAGTCCCGTGTGAACGCCAGGATTTGCATAAACATAAGGGCCCGAACTCAATAACACGGGATCCGGGTCAGCGGGCCCTGCGTCGCCCCCGCCGCCCGCGCCTCGCCACTTGGAACAGAGTGCGCACCTTTATATCTCGCGCGACCACCCGCGCTCCGCTCCGCGCTGCGTCAGCGCGCGCTTCCGGCGCCGCCCGCGAAGAATCTCCGCCCGCCCTGACCTAATTCGGCGCCGCCCGGGCCGCCCCCTCGCACCCTTTCTTATGGGGGATGCCTTTCGTGGACCAAATGCGCCGAAGCACTTGTTTTCAAACGGTGGTCTCCTTGAACCGCTGCGCTGGTTGGTGTGGCGCAATGAGACTGGTGGTTTGCACAGCTTATGTTTTGTGGGTTGGTAATTAACTTTACGTATACATTGATAAGTATATTCAGGGCAGTGACAAGATACGTATGTGGATAGAATAAAAAAATATTTCATTGTGTTAACAGTAAATAGGCGGTTGTTTAATGCATTGAAAATGAAGTATGACTCGATGAACGAAATCAGTATTCGGCCGCTCTTAAAATAGCTGTTTATAAACTGGCTTACCAAGTAGAGACCGAAAAAATATGTAGTATTAACGTCAAAATATGTACATAAATATGTAATGAAATCAGTAAGAATATGTAATAAATATGTAAAATCCGATATAATATGTAATACTAAAATTCTGTAATTACAACACCATTGACATATCAAGAAATACATTTAGAAAAACTGCTCACTTTACATCACACAACTTTCTCGTCAGTGGTAAAAGATTAATCTATTGTAATCCAGGACAGTAGTTTAGCAGCCAGACATGTCGCAATAGAAGCTATCGCACTAACTGGCGAGATCTACGATCAGCAAACATACACTAACATAGCATCTTCATCGAAGTGTTACACGTCGGCGATCGCAAATTTTTCTCGAAAAATTAAGAATACAGGTCACAAAACGCGGTGTCAATGATATTTGGGACACCTAGATTTCCCCAATAATGTAGAAAAATTCTGATTTAAAAAATACATCTTTTCATAAAAAACTATGGAATTAAAGTACAGAAAATTGATAAAATAAGAAATTTATTGTGAAAACAGCAAATATGTAAAATATGTAATATAGTACTAAATATGTAAAAATATGTAACGAAAAAATTATTGTGTTAGGAGGGCAATGATTCGCCAAGATTACAATTTTGAGAACGGTAAGTAGAAAGACAAAAATATGTAATTACATAAAAATCCGGTCTCTACTTATAAGGCTTTCAGTCCTTCTGAAGGTGGTAATAAGGAGAATTGTTGGCTGGTTCGATTAATGTAAAAAATATTGCTAGGGTTAACGAAAGACGCTCTACAGGAGTACCACGTACTTTCCCAGGGTTACGGAAGATTTCTTTTTACTGGAAACCAAACTTAAGCCAAATTAATTCAAAATGACAGAGTAAAAATGTCTGGTGACATTTGAGATTGATCGAAAAACAAGGAAGTTTCCTATGCAAACCTAATACAGGTCACATAAGATTACGTATTGCATTGTTCTTAGTTGCATTCGCTTTTATTGACGATGACTAGGCCAACGTTGTGCAATGTCTGGTGTTGTTTTCTAAATTTTATATGGTTGAATAAGATAATATTCAGTTCCTTCACTGAAAAAAAGGATTGCTTGCCGCACATTAAAATTCGGTTCTCCCAACCAAATTTAATAGTAAAATATGGCCCAGCTATTTGTGTGGTTGACGCAACCTCGGCGCCATGTGTGAACCTCCGTGGTGCCCTCAACCACCGCTGGGTCTTGTGATTCCCTTGCCGACGTAGAGTCTTGAACCACAAAATGTTTGCAGTGCGTGGTTGACTGTCTCGGAACTTCGGTGGGTGGTTGAACAAACCAAAATTTAGTGCTAGTTCCTAGATAAATGTTTACACGAAAATGGAAAATTTTGCATCAACCCTTGTTTGCATGTATGTTTACCTTCTTTTGTACTCGTACCTGTAGCATTAAATTGTTGGTTATGTAGTTAAGAAATTATAAAATTTTTCAGAATTGCATAAATTTGTGCGTATGCAAGACAATTCAAAACCACAAGTAGAGACAATGTCAAAATTCAAATTTTCAATAAAATTCAGTGTAAATTAATTGGATAAATGAATTAAATTTTGTATAATTTTGTAAAATTATGTAACAATGTCTGGAATCAATTTTATATAAACATGATTCTAAAAATTGTTACATTTTAAAAATTCAACTGAAAAAGAAGTAAGAAGTCAATTTGAAGAATTTTTTTAACAAAGATTTTTGCAAATTTGACACTAAAAGTACTTGCTGAATAGAATTAGATATATAAAATTAATTCTGAAATAATTTCATTCATAATATTTAGCCAAATATTTTCACTCTTAACATTTAATAGCAACAAGTAAACACTCAAGACCGCTAACCAACACAAAAAAATTAAGCAAAACTCAATACAGTATTTGTAAAATCAATTAACCAACTCAAAATATAGAGTATTTCTTAATTCATTTCTTCAGTCCTTTATTTCACCAAGTCATTTGCAACTTGTGGCACACAACCATCACTAAATAAAAGTTTAAATTTCTTACATTCCATGAAACTAATTTATTAGTTTTAACCGTCACATAATCTCTTTTAAGACCAAGTTGCAAATGACTCCACTGAAACAAGGGTCAGAATAAATTAACACACAAACTCAATCACATTAAACTGATAACAGTTTTGCAGGCATGAAAATCACAAACAGGAATATGAACAAATGTGAAAGCAATTGAAATAGATATATTTGGGAAATTGATACGAGAAAAACACTTGATGGATACTTATAAATGCTTCCTTATATTTTAAATAATTATTTACATTATCTTTTTATACATTTAAAATGAACATTTCACAGCAACAAGTTTAGCTAGTAAGTGCCCTAGGCGCCACAAAAAATAAAACATTACAATGAAGCCAAATACTGAAAAGTAAGATACTAGTTTTGCATCTGAGAACAATGCAAGTTTTCTTATGTAGTAAAAACCACACAAGAACATTTTGGAAACTGCCCATAGCCTTGTATAACACAAAAATTGCATGCAGGGCTTACTCCTTTAGAATAAGAAATATGATAAAGAGATGAAAATCCATTTTATTTATGCACATTATTAATGTTATTTTATTGAACTTCTAATTAGTACTTGCAGGCCTCTCAGTGTTTAATGAGTTTCAAATTAGTCTAATCTAAGTTTCGTTGTCCAAAAATAGTGAGTCAGGAAACAATGTAAACATTGTTTATGAAGAAATAATAATTACAAGAGGAAATAGCTTTTATAAATGCATTAATCATGACCATTTCTTTGCATCAATCCCAAACTATAATAAGTGTTCCCAAATCACAAAGTTTTATTAACAAAAGCACAGTGTAATTAAATTTTCACATGAGAGGGCTAGTTCCAATTTCCATGTCTTCTTTCTAATAAAAATTTAGTTATTGCATAGTAGATCAATGTTGGACATTAGAATTGCATGTTCCCTGAAACTAGACAAAAATATTTATGATTTTTTCACAATAGAAATCGAAGACAAAATAAATGCCAGCAGTCTTTAAAATTGATTGTTCCAAATTGTATATAATACTTTTTATAGAAACAAAATTCTCACCTCTCAGTATGAAGTTAGCATTTGTTACATGAGATACCAATTATTACAAAGTTACATTACAAAGTTTGCCAATATAAACATTGTTAATCCCTAGTAATTTCTGAAAGTGACAGTATTCCGAATATATAAAATAAGAACAATCAAAACTGTTCAGTAAATTAAAACTCAAATCCATAGAGTAAAACCATTAAAGAAAGAAAGTTTCATATTTTTTTAGACCAAGGTCAAAATCCAACTATGCAATTCTAAATTTTGTTTCTGAAGTAAGAATAATTGTGTATTTACACACTCATCTAAATAATCATGTACACTAGTAACAAATCGTCAATAAAGATTGAATTAAAAAATTAAATTAATAATTCAATATTTGTTAAAAAAAGTGAGAATAATGAGGGAACATGATGGCAGTATGAAAATAGTTTTAACAAGTGTGTCGCTAAGGGATGTGTACTAGCAAATAATTAAAATATGTAAATAAAACATAATTGAAAGGATCAGAAATAGTGTATGCATCCCCTGTCTGCACACTCCTAACATAAAAACTCAAATTCTACAATGTAGAGTCCATGAAATTTGCATGTCTGTGACAACTGAAACTTTACAATAAAAAATAAAAACCACACACATTGAGAAAAATTTACTTAATACATCTTCCAATTGTTTTTTTTATATTTGATGTAAGTTTTCAAATTAAATTGGGTATAACGTTAATTTTTTTTAACTTTAGTGATTTTTATGTTCTTCCTTAATTTAACAAATATTGTAAACACTAATTTGGCTTCTTCTTCGGAAACTAATTTTGTAGTTTGTTACACTTGATGAGGGAAATAGAATCTCAAATGTAAACCCTTCATTGAACAAAATAAAAAATAAATTTGGATTTTTTAAAATGTGGTTGTCCTACATAAAAAAGGGACTGAAAAATATTAGAAAATATAATTTCAATAGTGACAACCAAATCAAAACTTTTCTTTCAACTTTTCAAAAGTTTTCAGTCCTCAAGAAGCGGTATCACACAGTACTGCCTCATATTTTGAAAAAAAATTTTTTGACATCATGTGTTGGGCACACATTTGTATTTTAACAAGTTTATCCTAACTACATAAACTCAACTAATAGTCCCAAAATTCTGGAATACACAAAATATGCATTACATAAAATATGCATACATATGCATTTTACATTGCATTACATTCAAGTTTCTGAGAGAGATTGGCATCAAAAAATGTGCAATTACATGAGCATTCATAGCTTTACAAATAACAAGTATGTACAGAATGTAGAGATACAATTCTAAACCTGAGATATTCTAAGCCTGTTCGTTGTCATTTTGTTTAAAAATTGACTAATTTTGTCTAGGAATGTAAGGTTTGAGAAATTATGCTTTTTAACATGGATTTGTTCAACACTTTTGCTGGGTTTTTTTTCATTAGCACAATGATACAATGACTTTCAACAATATTCTTAAAATTCTTATACTGAAATTGAAAATAAGTTAATTAATTATTTTGGGCGTCAGGTTATATACCTGAAGTATTTAAATTATTAATAATTTAAAAATGATGGGGAACGGATGTGACTAAATGTAATTGAATAATTTTTGCCTTGCCACGTGGAACAAGTTTCAAATATAATTAGTTTTAATTATAAGATCATCACAATTGGCATGTCGCAGCCTGTGTTCAAATTTTAAAATATATACCTTACTGATATTCAATGAGAAATGAAGCGATTATCAATATCTGATATTACTGATTTGATGCAAGTATGAAAAGAGCAAAAATAAATCCCACAACATTTGAAAACTAGAAATGAACCCTTCCTATAAAGAAGGCTCGAGTACTTGATTCTTTTAATATACTATTGTACACTGAAACCACTTCCCTCTATTCGCAGAGGACGCTATTAATTTATATTTAAAGATGAAAATAAACAAATAAAATTTAAACCAATAAGTTAATTGATTAATTTTGATACAAAGAGATGATACAAATTAATGAATTTTTAAAGAGACAATTACCAACAATGCATGCAATCTTCAGAATCACAAGAATACTTTTAACAAATGCTGGACCCCAAAAACAATTCATTCAGTTTACTGACATACCAGCCATCTCGTATACAGAGGCTTGTAGTCAAGCTTCACTTTGTATAATCTTTAAGATTCATAGATACCATTTGTAACCAACAATAAAAAAGCATGGACATGGGCAGAATATTAGTTTAGATTTTACTTACATACATTTGAATCCTGAAAGATATCATTTTCTCATTTGACAAATATAAATTTAAGCAATAAAATAATACGGAACTCATCTGATTACTCAAAACACTGCATTAATTTATTAAAGGAAACAGAGTAGGGACAATGGAATTTAATATCTCTGAAGAACATTAGATTGCTTGCAGTTCCACAATTTTCTTCAGTTATAAAATAAATGGTAGCAATTTTCTTAATTAAATTGCTGAACCATAGCAAACATAAATATTTGATGAACTACAAATGCGTCAAAACATTCCAGTGCATGACAGTGCAAATAAATCAGTTGTCAACTTTTTCACTTATGTACACTACATTTCAATGTGAATGCTGGTATGTAACACAGCACGGAACAAAAGAACACTGCAAGAATTCAAAAGCACAGCATCACAGGATGTCACCAAAAGCTGACATCAAATAGGGTCTATTGAGGTTTTCATATCTGTGATGTCCAATTCAAATCACATGCATCTTAACTTGATTGTTTAAAAACTGCCTTTATTTACTCATCCTTCAAGAAACACACATTCAATGATATCAAGTTGCACATCATTTTGCAGTGCCCATTGTGTAAACGTTCTGCATGTGTAGTTTTCTGGTCTTAATCAACAACTTCTCTGACACATTTCAACACTTTTTATAAACATATATACTGCGTATTTTCATCAACAACGAAATACCATGATCAACATAACCAAGTTTCAACAGAATTTTAGAAATTCGAAAATTTTCTTCTTATAAAGATTCGGCACAATTGCTAACTACTCTCACAACAGAATACACTCATTTTCCAAATTAAGTACTGGATTCCCCTTCACATACACACACACACACATCTTCGTGTACCGCCAAACGATAAACCTGCAATGAATCATAAATTATACGTTAAAAATACTTGTTACTCGATTAGAGTAATGTGGCCGTAACCTCACTTGAAAAATGTTTCACTTACCATTGAGTGACAATGAGCATTCTCTTGGAATCGATTCAGCAGATATCCATCTTAATATTTCGTCTTTTAGAAACTTAAGTGAACACTCTCTCCAGAGTCCTTATTAATCACACTCTGAAACTCGTCCGTATTTCCAGCTGTCAAATTCATCCTCAGGCCGCGCTGGTCTCCCGCCAAAGGTTGGTCAACTCAACCATGTCCGAAGCGTTGAGGAAGCGTTGAGAACCCCGTGGTTGCGGGAACCAATTAGAACGTTATATGAAGTCAACTGATGGTTATAAGAATCGCGTATTTTCCAACCTTCGTCGGTTGGTTAGCTTGACAATCAACTACCAGCACGTCATCTATGGCGATTATTGCCATAGACTCTCTGATTATTGCCACAATGTATAAATCGATCGTCACAACTGGAAGACACTTAACCATGGGTTTGTGGTTGAGAGTCAATGGCCCTTTTTTTTCAGTGTTTATAGCGGCTGCCCAAAAGTTTAATAGAAAAATGTGGATTTTTACTTTGGCAATTTTGTGTTGTATTCACTTCATACGAAGGACCCAAAACCGCCCAATGAATATAAAATTGTTATACATTGCCATGGAACGATTACTTCTCTGTATAGCACATAAATATTGTATCTCTTTCAAATTATTATAGAATGTAATCTTATAAAAGAAACGATAAAATGATCTAATTTTATGTACTCCCAAATATTTAATTTGTTTCTGAATTGTAAAACGATAAAATTACCTAATTTTATGTACTCCCAAATATTTAATTTGTTTCTGAATTGTTTCTGAATTACTAAGAAAACTTTTTGCTCAATCCTTTATTCCATATTGTTTTGGACTTCAAAACCGTGTTCAATTACAATTCACTTAGAAAAAATATCACATTTCGAAAAAAATCTTTTTTTATCTTGCTTGTCACATCGATTTTTGCGTTGGAGTTCATCTCAGAAACGTAATAAAGATTTTCAAAATTTGTTAAGTTTTTAAAAGAGTTTCAAAGAAGGTCATTTCTTAATTCATTGAACAAATGAGTTTTTCCTGTACTTCGCAAATTAACACACTACTAAAGTACGACGTCCCTTAGGAGCAAGAATAGTTTCATTATTGGACCACGGCTTGGTGAAGGTTCGGTTCGATACTTCGCCCGGAGAACGTCGCAGCGACCTACATCCCTGGGCTTGCCTCATCAGCACGTTCGCCCTCCGGAGTGGATGCGCAGGTCGCGTGGAACGCGCTGCTTCCGGAAGCGACGACGAGTCCATTTCAGCATTTTAATTTCCTCTGTTCACCACGCGGAAGACATAATCCTCCATCGTTATCGCGCTTCATTTTGCATGTGTAATCCTTGCTATACAATTTCCGTCGGAGAATGTGACGAAGATATCAGAGTAAAACCTTGACGTTTTATTCAGTTCTTCATTTGTAAGGAAAACGGAAATTTGAATTCACATGTCTTAGAATGAGTATTCTCTGAATAGTAGGAATCTACAATGATACAACTAGCAACCATAAATACGGTAATTTCGTTAATAATTAATGTGAAATATATTCTGATATGCAACACATAAAATTTACCACATATGGCTGAATACATTAACAGTTTCGGAGCCAAATAATGTACGAAATCAACAATTTTAGTAGTTTGCGCGAGTTTGAGGAGTTTAAAGTAGATTTGAATGTCTGTCGAATGACTCCATTAGAAAAATAACATTTGACTCTTGAACACTGCGTAAGGAGACAATTTTGATAAAATAGTTAAAATAGGAATAATGTGACAGGAAACAATCCACGCCCAGCAAACGATCTGCATCATGTACTTGGGATACAGTCGATAGCAAAGTTAAGTCAGAAATTATTTTATCTATTCATCCTAGCAAGGTTAATGGACAGACATCACATGAGATTTGGTGAAAATTACATTAAAATATTTCAAACACGAGCGCCCAGCTTGAAAGCAAGTTTGTTTACGCAGCCATTATTTTATAAAGCAATCAAGAAAGCATAAAATAATCAAGATTATTTACGATCTGTGTATAATCTTCGATCTATCTCACTCCATTCTTCCCCATGCCGCCACACCTGTTTCATCTCGGCCCGCTCGCTCCGCCCCGCTCGCTCCGATCCGCTCGCTCCGACCCGCTCCTGATAACTTACATTCACATGCGCTACACTACCACTCTTGCTGGGAAACCAGACGGGAGTTTAGAGCTTTTCGCGACTGGGGCAGTCCCGGGCTGGCGAGAGATACCTGGTTGGGGAATATATAGCTTTATTTGAACAAATATTACAAACTTTGCATTGCACAAAAAAGATATGAGTCAGGAAATCTTTTCATACTTTACCATAAAGTCGTTTTGAATCAGACTGGAATAACTTTTGTGTGTAGTACAGTAGAATACAAAGCGTGGAGATTACATATGCAAATACAGATGCATAAAGAATATCTCAGTAAACACAGTAGGAAACATAGAAGCAAACATTACTAATAGCGGAAAATAATGAGGCATCGTAGATAATTACATCTAAATTTCTATTAACGTGTCTCAGAGGGACCTTAAATGCGGGTCTTCTGATGGGTTGTCAGTTCCGTTCATAGGCAGTATCCACTAAGTTAAACATCCGTCAAATACAACTTTAGCTTAGTTGATAAAGATTTTGTAAACGAGTAGTTCTCAATATGGAGATATGCAGTAGAACATAATTTAGATTATGTCGATCAAACTTCCAGGATGAGTCAGTCAAACACCGATTACGTGCGGCATCGACTGTTAACACTGGAACGTCCGAAGCCGTCATTTTGACGGATTCAACATACTCAAGTAATGTTACCTTTATTAAAATGAACAGTAAGCCATTGTGATTACTTGACTTTAAATGTATTTAGGATTTAAAATATAAGTGAAAATTTCGAAAATAATCATCCACTCTAAATTGTTATATTGATCGATTAATATTAAACGTCCGATAGCCGCGAAATTAACTGCTTCCCTATAGCTGTTAAACTGTTCTCCGTGTGTCGACTCGTTTAGTTAATACCAACCAAGGATGTTCTCTTAGTTGAAAAGCATGTCGGTGATGGAATAAAAAGCTATAGGGACTGTTATCTTACGACGAAGGGCAACTCAGGAGTGTGTAGCCAGAATTTTCGAATTATTGTCATGTCAATTGCTCATGTTATTCTAATTACTGTAATCAATAAATAAAAATGATAACTTAAATACGTATATTTATTTGTGCTTATAAATTCTCCAGAAATAACCCATTAATTACATGAGCCGTCAAATTGACTGCCCGCGGGCATTCTCGGTAATTGCAATGTCTGAGCATTCTAGTGTTAATACATGTATACTATCTATATTGTGATATACCAAAGACCCCACGACATGTTGTCATGAAAATTACGAGGGGAAACAGACGTATTTGGACATTCAGAACCAATGATAGACGTCAAAGCGACGCGTCAACAAACGTAGGGATTCGTTGCTCCTATATCAATAATATAAAACATGGTCTCTCCAAGGCCTAATCGTAATGAGACGGAATAAACGTGAAGAATGCTTGGGAATTCGTGCTTGGGGGAGACGGAAGCTTTCAAGCTTGTCTTATGATAGCCAGCGAGCAGATCACATCGAACGACGAAGGTACGTGGAAATTTTTGTTTTTATCGGGATTGAAGTTATTGGGAAAAAAGGACTTTGAGGCGACGTGTTGGAGGTTCACACTTTTAAAGCAACGTAGTGCTATTCAAATTCAAAACATTATTATTCAAATATTACCGGGAATTTTGTGTTTTGGGGTGAGTTTCATTTCAGGGGTTGATTTAATTAGAATTCGTATTACCGAAAGATTTAGATGAAGTAGCTTCGTAGCTGAGTAAAGGAAATTAACGGTCAGTGGGTGATAATAGCAGTCGTGCATAGGGTTCTACCCGGAACCGAAATAGGCCAGTCGCGTCGCGATGCATAATATCGAAGGGTTTTAAGAAATTAAACGATCAGAATATCACGGGTCTTCAAATTTAGACGGACCATCGGAGACATCACTTGGACCGCACGGGAACCATCCGAGAAGATTTTCAGCCAAGAAGACACCCATTCGAGAAACATCGTAAGCTTACGAACTTTCTATACAAAAAAACCCGTACGGTACAATCTATAATCAAAGAAAATTCCAATTTTCAAGTCATGAGATCTTGCATATTGTAAATTTAGCGATAATAAATGTTACTGTTTATGTTTTCTAAAAGAGAATTAAGAATTCATTACGGTTGCCATCAATTCGAGAGTAAGTTTTATCTTCCAGAGAAATTCCAGTGATCGTTACTGTACAGAATCACTCGTACATATGCAACAAGTAAGCAAAGTTGTATATCAGAACCCACGAATTTAAATTAAAGTGATCCAATAATATTAAAATAAAAAAGAACAGTGTAATTAGTTGATAATAGAAATGCGTAGAAATTAATATTAAAAAAGTAGAGGAACGTTGCAAAATCAATTGATATGCCTCTGATGTTTCCAAGACGTTCAGTAATGATGAACACTCCTTACTATTATTTCATCTTTGACTACTCCTCTTGTTCCTCTTCACACAGTCTCTCACAAAAATATGGACTCTTCATCCAAATTACATTGAAACAAGGTAGCATGTTTGTTGAATAATACGTAAGACTAATATTAGAAATAAAATTCCAATTCATGAACCAGAAGTATCAGCGCGTCGTGAGATAGTGTGAACAAGCATAAAATGGATTCTTTTCCGTCGTTTTCATGGGTATCTTCTGGCGGAATTGTTGTGGGCGGTAAACCTAAAAGTGCTAGTTAATGTCCCTATCGACCGAGTAATCTCTGGAAGTTGTCTGGTCAATACAGCTGACGGCGTTACAGGTCATCTACTTTATCTCAGTATTTTACATCATACTTCTAATATAATGTCACTTGTGTCTCTTATACTCTTTGGAGTTACAATGACTTGGCTGGGAGATGAGTACGTGGATTTTTGTCATATTCTACTTGTTCGTAGTTGTAGTGTAATCATCATTACAAATTCTTCTTCATATATTCTGGTGCACTTCCAAATAATATATTCCCTATTTCCTTCAAATATACAACTAAAATTTGATAGTTTTTCTCGGTTTCCGTAAAACTTCGTTTACATCAGCCTGCGTTTATCAGAATTCTAACAATTGACGCCTTCATCTCAATTTTTAATGGCTGAGTTCTTTCCATGTCTCTTATCAACAGGCGAAAGAATGCGGGGAAAACGATTGTCTGCAATGATGACGAGGCGCTCTGCGACATTCAAACATGGGCGCGTAGGAGGTCGCCTCCCCAGACACAGAAGCAGACTATCAGAGAGGCCATGTCGTGACCCCTCGCGTCCCGACCGCCCTGCTCTCGCACATATCGCGCCTTTTTGCGCTTTGGAGGCGTAGCAGCTGCTAGA
>JAHLJT010004565.1:0-14838 GCA_031308135.1 Acheta domesticus
TCTCCACAAAACTTCTATACAAGCACACAGACACACATACAATCCTAAGTTGCAGTGTCCAAACAGACGCCAAAACATACAATAATCAATGGACTTGCAAGCACAACTTGTAAAAACAACACACACTCAGAAACAAAAAGCGTGAATTTTAGCCGACAGCCATGTCAGGAACGTGTCAGCCAAATTGAAAGAGCTTCTTCCAAGTACGCGATCACTGCCATTTTTAATCTAATGCTCGTTTAGTAGACGTGACTAGTGACTTGGAATCACTGACAATTTTACAGCCCGGGTCACAGTAAGTAATCATTAGTGGGCAGTATGACATTAACCAAGGCAGCTCGCTAGAGCCAGGCAAACAAAATATACAGAATGTTGCCCAAAAAACAAATGACCACTCTGCCCCCTGGCTCAACACCTCTGCTTTTTTAATCTCGTTAACACACTCGAACGTCAGAGACACACAAATTACATTACTAAAACTGGACTTTTCCTCAGAGACTATTTACCCGTGATGGTCTCCACCTGAGATAAGCTGACAAATGCGCAGTAAGATGTAAATTACCCACACCCATCTTAGAAGCTACACCACCTTCACCCTTAGCACCATCTCCAGCCCACTGCACACATCCACCAACCCTGCCCCCCTCCACACCAGACCCTTCTCCTACACTTCTAAATTCAGTCTCCTCCCAATTCATGTGACTAACTTCTACCTATGCTGTTGTAGCAGCCATCCAACCAATCTCCCGAAACTCTCCCACAAAACCTGATTCCACATCCTACAACCTATGGGTTGATCCCAAACCTATCCATCACACGAACATATAGCAAACAACCACATCTACACGTCACACCACTAACAAATAGGACCTGTAAGGTTCTACATATATAAGGTAATACGTATGGAGTCACATGCATATTCCTGGCCAGTAACAGTGATTACAAAGTAGTAACTTAAATCAAACAGACAACATGCGACTCAGACAGAATGTTCAACTGTAGAAATTCCAAGGCTAACATTTTCCTCCTCAGCATTTACCGAGCTCCTGACCTGCAGATATTCTTAAAAAACTTAGAAATACTCTTGGATGAATTATCAACGCGGACACATTACTCTATCGTAATCTGTAATCTAAAGATTATTTTCTTACATCTACAAGTAATACCACTCAAAAGACAGAAGCAAACTAATAAACATAGTACACTCCTAAAACCTAGATGCAGTAATTGACACACCAACTAGTCAATACAAGAACACCTAGACAGCAATAGACCAATCTTAAAAAAAGCAAGACACGTACACAGTCACCACTAACTATTTCACTATTAACTAATGAATCAGTCAGGGATATGAAATATCTGACATCAACCAATAGTTAAACACTTTCTTTAATACACTCAAATAAAATATTGCACATCCACTACAGTATCACGAAACAAACAACACACCAAATAGCAACACATGTATTAAAAAAGGCATTAAAATTATCTTGTGAAAGGAAAAGTCTCATACACTCACAAAACAACTCTCGTAATTATAAAATAGTCACTAGTGTAAGCGACATTCAACCAAATAAAGTTCCAATAAAGATTAAACAATTTTCGAACGATGAGTACATAAAAAATCCAAAATAAAACAAAAGCTTTGAGAAACTTCGTAAAAAACCTTACCAGCAATTTACAAAAAAACAAAATATTCAACTAGTGCCTGAGCACAGAAGAATAATAAACCTTAATGAAACAGCCAATATATTCAACCAACATTTCTGCCAAAGAGCTGGCGGACTTCTGTAAACTAGAATCCAAACAAGACCTCAACAACCACCATAATTATTTAGAACACACTTTTTAGAATGTATATAGCAGATACAGAAAAGGAAATGCATTAAATATAACGAAAATGCAAAATAAACAATCTGCTGGGATAGACCATATTTCAGAGTTTTTAATAACAAACGATGTACCATTTCTCATCAAAACATTGACACATTTATACAACTAACCATCCCTAACTCCTGGCTCCGACCCAAACATATTCAAAACTGCAGTAATGTTAGCACATTTTCTCGGCGCGGATAAAGTTGCAGTGGACTTTCGCCCAGCTGGGCACTCATTGTGGCCTTCTCGCCAAATTATGGAGTTCCATGCTGCACCAGTGTGTTATGGGGGTGCGAACACAAAATTCGCGCGTCCCACTTAAAAAATAATAATTAAAGAATGAATTAATCATTGTTCCCCTGCGCCTCCACGCATGGAGCGCCCTCGTCCGTCGCAAAGAGTTGCAGTAGTGCTCAAAGGGGCTCATTTTAATTTCAGAAAGGTCTATAGCAATTCTTCATTGTTTCTGGCCACTCTAAATAGCATCCCTGGCCTCTGACGCTACACACAGAATTTTGTGTTTGACTTGGAACGCCGATAAAGACACTTTGCATTACTTACAGCAAACACTCCGATCCAAACACTTTTAACTTCCCGTGTATCACAAAAGGGTTTGTGTTGCATTTGATCGCCTCTATGACCCATTAGGTTTTGTGAATCCTTTCCTGGTATAGTTGAAGCTTTTTCTGCAAAAATTGTGGTCTTTGCAGTTGCATTGGGATACTCATCTTGATTCAGACCTCGCTTGTTGGCAGTCTTTAGTCCATGAGATTACTGTCATCGATTATACTCCCACGCAAGGTGTTACCCCAGGGTCACCTTCCGTCTTGTCTTGTAGGATTTTGTGATGCCTCTCATAAGGCTTACGGAGCTACATTGTATCTTGTTAATCATGATTCTGCATCCGTTAGGCATGGCCACTTGTTGTGCTCTAAATCAAGACTTGCTCCCCTAGCGGGCTCTACTATTCCTCGCTTGGAGTTGTGTAGTGCATTGTTGTTGGTAGAATTGACCAAGAAGGTAGTGAGAGCATTGGAAATTGTGTTTTCAATTAATCAAGTGTATCATTTTTCAGATAGTTCTATTGTTTTGCACTGGTTGGTGAAAAGAATCTTAAGTTGGATGCTTTCACTGCCATAGAGTCTCAAAGATAGTGGCATCCTATCCACTATCTTGTTGGCGCCATGTAAGCTCAAAGCAGAGTCCCGCCGATCTGCTAACCCGTGGTATCTCCCCCCAGGCACTGCAACACAGTACAATCTGGTTTTTAGGACCGCAGTGGTTGAAGGAGCCAGTGTCTAAGTGGGCCATGTCGTGCCGTCAGAGCGGTTGACTTTGCCGTCAAAAGACGGGAGACCCGCGAGCGGCGTGCTGACGTCAGAACAAGCGCGGCGGAGCGGAACGACAGCGTTATCGGCGTCAAGGAGCGGGGGCAACCCGTTTCCCCTTCCTCCCCCGGAGGTGACGTGGCGGAGGGGAGGCGACGACGGCGCTGATAAGCGGCGCGCTGGACGCGCGCGGCCCCAGACAGCGTACTGTGTGACCTGTGGAGCGAGCGACCGTGGTGAATAGGACGAACTTTGGTGATAACGACTCGGCAATACTGTTTGTACTTTCTCTCCTGGATACTCGGACTACTCCTGCAATTGTACCTGGTTTTTTCTCCTGAACGTAGCGAGTGGCTACGCTAAATAAATTTATTTGTTTGTGTTTATGATTTTTTTCCATTTTCCCGGAACACAACAATGGCGACGAGGAAAGGTACTCCGGAGGCTGGTTCGGAAGACAACGTGGTCACTATGGTGAGGTTGTTGCATCAGCAGATACAACAGCAGCAAGCAGCTCACCAGTTGGCATTGCAGCAGAATCAGGCGGTGCAGCAACAACAGGCGGCACAACAGGCGGTCCTACAGCAGCAACTACAACTACAGCAAGATGTATTTAAACAGGAAAAGCTAGAGATGATGAAAGCTTGGAAGCGGTGAGTCAAGCCATCGGCACGCGCTCTCCCCCCCCCCATTTCCGCAGTACAACGGAGACATAGAAACATGGGAGATTATACTGAGAGATTCGATCAACATGCGGAGTGTTACAAGATTGAGGCGGACAGCACGAGACGTGCGCTTTTCCTCAGTTCGGTCGGCAAGTCGGTAACCGATTTACTTAAGAAACTATTTCCAGATAGGCAAGTTAAGGACGTGAGGTGGCCGGAAATAAAGTCGGTACTACTGAAACATTTCACGCAACCTCCGCATGTAGTAGCGGCCAGGTACGCGTTCTTTCAAGTCAGAAAAAAAAGAGACACAGACACACGCGGAGTTGATTGCAGACTTAGCGGGAAAAGCGAAGGACTGTCAGTTCAAGTGCAAGGCAGAAGGGTGTGGTACATCGTACGCCGACACACTAATTAGAGACATGGTGGTACTACATACTCCCGATGAGCAAGTCAGGTTGGAGGCAATTAGAGAGAGTGACCCTTCACTCGAACAGGTCAGGAAAATCGCGGCGGTGCAGGAAATGACGCAGGAGATGACGCAGGAGATGACGCAGGAAACGGCGCAGCGCATCGCGGGTCCGTCGCAAGTGTCAAGGGTGGTTAGCAGGCGAGGTCGACCAAGCGAAGAAAAGGAGGACAGCGGTGGTAGAAGTAAGGAAAGTGGGGCCAGTCACAGCAGAGAGAAAACAAATAGTCCAGTACGTAGGGTCGTGAACAAGTCATGCAGAGGACTGTTACAAGAAGCATGCGAGGGAAAGTTGCAGATTTCGTAGAGCGATATGTTTTTCGTGTGGAAGATCCGGGCATATTGGAGAAGTTTGTAGGAGTAGTCAGAGAAGACCGCGATCTACAGAGGTTAGGCAAGAGGAATGGATGGACATTGATGTGCTAGGTGAAGTGTTGAGCCCGGACGAAAGGGGACGACTTATTACCACAGTGCAAATAAACAACAAGCCGGTGAATTTCTTGGTGGACTCCGGGGGCAGCGGTTACTTTAGTAAACTTTAGTACGTACGAGAAGTTGGGGTCACCGGAGTGTGTGCAGGACAATAGAAGGTTAATGACTTTCGGAAGAGATCCGATTCAAACACGGGGCAAGATCGTAGTAGAAGCAGTATATAAACAAAGAAAGGAGTTTTTGGAGGTGTGGGTGGTAAACAGAAGAGACGTTTCCAACATTTTAGGAATGAACGCTTTCGAGAAATTAGGGTTCGGAATTGTAGACGTTAATTAACAAAGTAACTGTGCAAGATAGTGAGGTAGTGCAAAGATTAGAGCAGGAGTTTCCGGGCGTTTTTGAGCAATCTTTGGGGGAGTGCAACTCTTTCACCGCTAGCCTGCATCTTAAGCAAGGAGCTAGACCTAAATTCTACAAGGCGAGGCAAGTCCCGTGGGCACTAAAAAACAAAGTAGAGGAAGAGATCAGAAGATTGGAGGCACAGGGGGTGATTACCAGCGTACCGACAAGTAAGTGGGCGACACCTTTAGTAGTAGTAAAGAAGCAAAGCGGAGCGGTGCGATTGTGCGGAGATTTCAAGTCTACGGTGAATGAGCAGCTTTTGGTTGAACAATACCCCATCCCGAGACCGGAGGATTTGTTTCACAAGCTGGCAGGAGGGAAGCAATTCTCAAAGATAGACTTACGAGATGCCTATTTGCAAATACCGTTGGACGAAAAGGCGAAAGAAATTTTGGTGATTAATACGCCGTTAGGACTATTCAGGTACAATAGACTTCCTTTCGGGGTCAACTCGGCAGCGGCATTGTTCCAGAGGTGTTTAGAACAATTAACTTCGCATTTGCCAGGGTTGTAGCAATTATCTGGATGACATAATTGTGACAGGGACATCACGTGAAGAGCACGAGGAAAATTTAAGAGAGTTATTATCAGTGATCAACCAGAATGGCCTCAAGATAAACAAAGAGAAGTGTGAATTTTTAAAAATGAAATAGTGTTTCTAGGGCATGTGTTGAATGAAGAGGGCATCGCTCCTACACAGGAGCACGTGAGAGCAATAGTGGATCTTCCGCCGCCCACAAACGTAAAGCAGGTACAGGCTCTTATCGGGAAAATAAACTACTATAACAAGTTCATAAAAAATTTTTCGTCGATTGCGGCACCGCTGAACGCGCTAAAGAAAAAAGGGGTGAAGTTTGAGTGGTCGAGGAAATGTCAAGAGGCCTTGGAAGCTTTGAAGAAAGCCATGGTGTCAGCGGCTAGGTTATCCCATTTCAAACCAGGTCGTGTGACGACGGTCGCGGCGGACGCTTCAGATTATGGAGTAGGGGCGGTCTTGTCTCAAAAAGACGAGTACGGCAACGAGAGGCCAATAGCATTCGCGTCTAAAACGCTGAACAAATATCAGAGAAACTATGCGCAATTGGAGAAAGAAGCTTTGGCTCTAGTGTTTGGGGTTAAGAAGTTTCACGATTTTCTATACGGAGCAAAGTTTCATCTTATCACAGATCATAAACCGTTGGTGCACATTTTCCATCCGGGGAAAAAGTTGCCAGAGGGCACAGAAAAAAAGTTGCAACGTTGGTTTTATTTCTTTCTGATTATAATTACTCTATTCATTACAGAGCCACCACGCAGCATGCGGATGCCGACGCCCTGTCAAGGTTGCCGGTGGGGAAGGGCGCCGCATTCGACGCATCAGAGGCGGAATGTCTTCAGGTGGACCAAGAGGAGCTGCGACAAATCCAAGAATTTCCAGTGGAGGCAGATCTGGTGGCGAGAGAGACTAGGAAGGACAAGGGAACTACAGGCAGTGGTGGAATTTGTGCAGCAAGGTTGGCCAGCCCGTCTGTTGCGCAGCAACGCTAAATGGTATGATAAAAGGGACAGATTAACAGTGAAAGCTGGGGTGCTGTTATTAGCCTCGGAGGAAAGCGACAAGAGTAGTGGTACCTAGATCATTAAGGCAGCAGGTGTTGGGGGTACTACACGAAGGACATTGGGGGCTGGTGCGTACGAAACAGCGCGCAGACATTGTTACTGGGAGGGAATGTCAGAGGACATTAAGAATTGGTGAGAGGTTGCGAGCTATGTCAGACCAACCAAGCGGCCCCTAGGAAAGACTTAGTCCCGTGGCCTGGCGCAAAGTCCCCGTGGAAGAGAATCCATATCGATTATGCGGGCCCATTTTGGGATTCAATGTGGTTGTTAGTGATAGATTCATTGTCCAATTTTCCCTACGCTTTAGAGATGAAGTCTACCACGGCAGTCGCCACAGTGGAAGCACTGGAGAGAGTATTCAACGTGGAGGGACTACCTGAGACTGTAGTCACAGATAACGGACCCCAATTCGCCTCAGCGTAGTTCAACAGGTTCTGCAGGGACAACGGAATTCAACATGTTTGCACACCACCTTTTCATCCGCAGTCGAATGGAGAGGCTGAGAGGTTCGTTAGAACTTTCAAGACGGCGATGAGTAAGGCTAGAGCGGCTGGTTCCAGCAAAGGCAAGGCATTGCTGAAGGTGTTGGAATCCTACAGAACGTTGCCGGGACCGGAAGGTAAGAGTCCGGCGGAAATTTTGCATGGGCGCCAGCACCGGACGAAGCTATCGTTGCTGCAACCAAGAGACAGGCAGGCATCACTGGGCTCCCCCCCCAAATTCAGGGTGGGGGACAGAGTATACTGCTCCACTTTAAAGAAAGATCCAGTGTGGGAAGCGGGCGTGATTACACAAGTTTTGGGTAATGGAACGTACGAAGTGCGTACGCTACACAGACGGGTGATGCGCCACCAAGGGCAGCTTAGGCAGAGGCAGGGTCCGTCAGAAGTTGACAATTACAAGACTATTTCACGGCAAGAGTATTGTAGTAGGGCTCTAGGACAATTTATAAGAGACGTTCCGTTACAGGAAAGCAGCGGGACGAGACTCAGGAACAGAGGCAGCCGCAGCCCACAGCACCGAAGAAACAGCGGCTGTGGAGCCCCGGCCTACGCCCTCGGGTCAGCAGGAGGGCGAGCAACCACCGGAGCGGACGGAACCGGCAAGTGAAGGGCCGGTTCTACGTTCAATGCGACGCAGAGTACGGTCCGCCCCGTACGCGTCGCATTTGGGCGCGGAGGGTGTCGTGCCCGTCAGAGCGGTTGACTTTGCCGCCAAAAGACGGAGACCCGCGAGCGGCGTGCTGACGTCAGAACAGCCGCCGCGCGGTTCTGCAAGCGCGGCGGAGCGGAACGACAGCGTTATCGGCGGCAAGGAGCGGGGGCAACCCGTTTCCCCTTCCTCCCCCGGAGGTGACGTGGCGGAGGGGAGGCGACGACGGCGCTGATAAGCGGCGCGCTGGACGCGCGCGGCCCCAGACAGCGTACTGTGAGACCTGTGGAGAGAGCGACCGTGGTGAATAGGACGAACTTTGGTGATAACGACTCGGCAATACTGTTTGTACTTTCTCTCCTGGATACTCGGACTACTCCTGCAATTGTACCTGGTTTTTTCTCCTGAACGTAGCGAGTGGCTACGCTAAATAAATTTATTTGTTTGTGTTTATGATTTTTTTCCATTTTCCCGGAACACAACAGGCCAAGCCTTTTGTCCTGAGGTAGCGGAAAATTGAGGTACGCTGAGGTAGCAGAAAATGGTTAGGTAGACTCTCCCTGTTATATGTTCACTGCTTACCAAACAAGTATGTCTTCTTCAGATGGTGGTGAAACGCAAAATTCCTTTGTTCAAGAGCTGCTTAGCAGACACTCAAAATATCGCAAGTTGATAAGGGTGTTAGCACTATGTTTAAGGTTTATTAACAACATACGAGCCGGAATTGTTGCTCGCACTGATCCTGCATCTTCTTCACGAGGAGACGGGGTTGGTTGTCCCCTCTTGAATCGAGAGAAACCACAGTGGTAACCATAAGGCTCATATAGCAAAACCCCCTTGAATATAAGGCACTCTCAGCAAAGAAGGCATTACCTCCCAAATCATCTCTCCTTAGCTTGAATCCTTATCTAGGCCCTGATGGGCTCTTGCGGGTGGGTGTCCGTTTAATGCATTCTCAGGTGGAGAGGTTAAACAAGCATCCTGTTATAGTTCCGCCTAACCACAAATTTACTGTCCTTTTCTTAGAAATGATGCACTTCGCATATCTACATGCGGGCTTAGCCCTGATTATGGGATGTGTGCGCCAGCAGTTTTGGATTCCCTCCCTACGACGGGTAACAAAAAAGGCAATCAATGTTTGCCTGACTTGCAAGCGCTGGCAAGCTACTCCTGTTAGGCTCATGGGTTCACTGCCTCCTAGCCGTGTTAATCTTTCTTAGCCATGGGCTCACACATCCTTAGATTATTGTGGGCCAATTTTAACAAAGCCGTCTCTTACGAGATCCAAAGTGTCTCAGAAGACTTGGATCGCCGTGTTTATATGCCATTCCACGAAGGCCTCGCATTTAGAAATTGTGAAAAACCTATCTTCTCAATTTATTGCGGCCTTTGAACGTTTTGGGTCGAGAAAAGGTTACCCTGTGCAAATGTATAGTGATAATGCTAGTACATTCAAAAGGGATAGTCGTAGCAGAGGCTAATCACTTTGTTCTTTCCTCTCAGAGTTTAGAGGTTATCACCATATTTTTATCAGTGCAGGGTACCTCCTGGCACTTTTGTCCCACATACTCTCCGCACCGAAACTCGTTGGCTGAGGCTTGTAAAAAGTTTTAAATTCCATTTGCGTCGCGCTTTCGGGAACAAGTTGAGCCCTTGCTTACCTTGTACACTTTTAGCAAAAATCGAAGCTTGCTTGAACTCAAGACCGCATGAAGTCACCTCTACAGGTTTGGGTGTCAACTTAATTTTGACCCCGAATCACTTAGTCTACGGGCATTCAATAATTCCTACTGATACTAACTCGCCTCTTGTGCAGATAACCCCTGCGCAACAGTTCCTCAATTTAAATAACAAATTAGCAGTAATTTGGAAGTATTGGTCGCGAAACTACCTACACACCTTACGACAAAAGGTGAAGTGGAAAAGAGTCACCACCCCTAGGTGTAAGATCGAGAGGAGAGAGATTGCTCTCAGGTTCTCATGAGGAACTTGCACTCGCCTAGTTAGAGGGGAATAATCAGATGGGGACGTAAATGCAGGTTTCCCACATCAGTCGTTGCGTGGACCGAGTCTACAAATCTTGACGTAAGCCCTAGCCGAACTTTATCTGCTACCAGTGGAAATGACCGGTCGTAATCGTGATTGCACGCCATACACGTTTGCGTCACTCGCATGAAGAATTCGCGAGTCGCAAATTCGGAGAGGAAGGGAGCCCGCCACGGCCGTCGCTCATGAAGCTGATTATCGCTGTCGCCACATCACCCCCGCAGTCAGTGTTAGAAGCGCAGTCTCAAAAAATTTAAATATCGTATTAAAATACTAGCAAATGTAACTTGAAAGTAGTAAATGTTTAACATTATATTTGTATTTTCATTTTAATTTAGGAGCTTGAAGTATTGATTCACATAAGTGCATCACTAAATATGCCACCAAATCTGAAAAAAAGCCGCTAAGCAACTGGATGTGCTCCAAAGCGAGATTTAAGTTGAGGCGAGCGTTACCTTTATGTCTGTGCTGCGTCACTTCGTAATTAAGATGTTTCTCTCTTGCATAGAAATGAATACTTAAGATATAACTAACGAATGTATTATAATTCTTAATAACAGATTAATGAATTAATCGTCAGAAAGAGTTTCCCTGTCTTTCACTAACTCAGCTTATTATTTTCTTGCTATTATTCTTCCGGCAACACGGCGTCATAGTACTTGTCGCGGTCGTGTCGCCACAACATGTCGATGCTTCAGATGGACGTGTCGCCACAACATCCTCGTAGGCAGTGTTAAAAACGCAGGCTCAAAGAAGAGGAGCCATGTTTTCTGCGCAGGAATAAGCGGGTTTGCAGCGATCGATGGAGACTACAATTTCTTTATTGTCTATTACCAGTTTCATGGTCTTCTGATCTCCATCTACGACCGTTAATGGTCCGGAATATGTTGGAGAGAGAGATTGGCGTAATCCTTCTTGTCGTAGAAAAACGTGCGAACATTTAGATAACTTCGTGAAAACAAAAGATTGGGGGTTTAGAATGTAGACGTGATGAAGGGATCAAAGAATTAAACTTTGTTCTTGATGTCAGAAAAGGTTTGAAGAATATTAATGAAGTTATTAACGAATTCTGCTAGTGCATGCAAAAACACATTCGGCAAACGAAGCAATTGATCGTATAAGAATTCAGCGGGAATGGCTCCGAGGTCTTGTTTGAAAGAACTGTCATTAATAAAATTATTGACAGTCTTTGTGACCACGAAGAATTTTGCTTATCAGTACAACGTATGGCTGTCTTTTAGGTGAGATCAAATCTTTCGATTATTCCGTGTATTAAACAGTGTATTAAACAGCTCCGATTTGAATTGTTCTCGGTCAGTTGTAATAATGTGAGGCACTCCGAAACGGGTATATCCATTGGTTGATGAACGTGAATGAAATGCTGGCGGCTGAAATCTCACGTGGTGGTGATGCTTCTGGCCAGCGCGTTGCTCGGTCGATCATATCGGAATAAATCAATATCCACGTGAAGGAGGTAAAGGCTTGACAACGTCGATATGAATGGCGGATAGACGTTCATCCGGGACGATGGTGCACGTGCTGGGAAATTTTGCATTTCTGACATGCGATACATGCGCAAGAGCAAACGGTACAATCTTGAATAGGTCACACGAAGTAAGAAGAGCTAATTCTGAAAAAAGCTCACTTCTTCCACGATGTGCTTTGCAAGACAGGTGGTTTGGGTCCAAACTCTCAACAGTGTAAAAATGCTTTCACACACGACCGCAAGGTTACAGCACATACTGGTCACGTGGCAAGCCAGGCAGCGCAGTATTGTGATTCTAGACATTTTACACAATTCGTGGAAGACGCGGCTAAAGCATTGTTATGAAATTCAAACTCCACAACAGTGATTTCATAGCAGTCGTATTCTCGGCATAAGAAGCAAGCATGGGTGCGAGTGTATTTGCGTGCCGTGGCAATTGGATTTAAGCTCGAGACAGTTGGCGTAATTAAGGTTTCCTCTGAGAGTTCATGTTCAACTCGGACTTTAACACGATTTATCAGAAATTCCCTTATCCATGCTACTACGCGATGGTCAACTCCGGTAGAAGCAATTTTCGTAAGTAATATTTCATGCGAAACAAGATCGAATGCTTTTGAAAAATCTATAACAATTGCGTCTGTTCTCTTTCTCGAATCAAATGTTTCAGCAATATCTTGACACGTAATAATTTGGCTTTCACAAGAGATTTTCGAAATTCATGTTACCCTTCGTGTAACCACTCTACTTTGTCCTGTTCCCGGCACATGAACTCAGCTCACAAATGTTCCATTTGTTTAGAAATGATGCTGAACCAAGGACGCTGGCACAAAGTTGATTAAGAAATTGCACGAAGAGAGATTTTCTTTTGAGGAATCAGGAGAAAATATCAAGAAGCTGACTACGAAAGAAGTATTTAACGTAATAAGAGATTGTTCTAAATATTTTGGTGAAAAGTATCTAATGCAAAATTGTTCATAAACTTTGTAAGTCCATCAGAAAAAATGTTTTGAAGCGTGAATTGCGTCACTAGAAAAGCCAATTTAAACAAAATTGGTTCTCTACTGGCAATGTCCGCCATCGGAGATGAAAAATCGTCCTAATTCTGCCAAATGACTTTCTTAAAAAGACTGTGAGCGGTGAAAAAGGCTCTGACACTGGGGCTGGTAATTTATATTAATTGCATATTTACAAGCAGTTTAGATTAAAACTTCTGGTTGCATAAAGCCTACCTACAATAAACGAATTCCTGAAGAATTTTTGGTAAAAATGTGAGAACAACTGCATGTCTGTTTAATTAAACAGAAAAAAATGGGCTCCGACGTCTTTTCATAATAGCTCCACATTCGTAAATGTTCAAAACTAAGACTTGTGTGCATGAAGCTTTTGACAGACCATCGATAGGGAATTTAGGTCAGGATTTAATAAATATGTTCGTAGAAGAAATAAAAATAAAGAGGGTATCCCAGATATTGGCACGAGTGACCAAAAAGGATTCAGATTTGGCGCCGTCCGAGTAAATCAAGTATTCATACCAACTTTTCGCGTTGATTACCAGCTCAGAATATACATTTTAAACGTTTGGAGATAGAATAAATTTCCCCAAAATCCGCGCGCTAATTCTGAAAAGAGCCTACTTCTTCCACGATGTGCTTTGCAAGAGAGGTTGTAACCGCTAAAGTCGTTTACATCAAGAAAAATATAAGTTTTTTTTTTCGTAAATACGTCTCTCGTTATCTAGAGATCATGTAGTTGCTAGATAAACCAATAGAGAACGCTAGACGAAAGTAGTTTAAAAGAAAGCTAAGGGGAGCGCTTGCAACTTGTATCAAAAATCGAGATAACGAAATCAGTCACTGGAACAACCTGGCTGACCAATCAGAATTTAGTAGGCAAATATCTGAATTATGAGCTAGAGAAGAGAGATTCTGTAATTTTGCTACTAACCACCGGATGAGACGTTACCCAGAGAGAGCCATTGGAACAACGGATCACGCTACTTCAGGAATTCATCATTATTGAAGCTTTTAGAATAAGCTTTAATGAGAACGCTTGGTCTTATTTGAATCTAATACGATCAACGCTACATTCGACGCAACAGCAACGCCGACGGAAGGTACGCAAGCCCCTACAAGAGAAGCGTAGTCGACGCGAATCCTTCGTGCTCAAGTTCAGCTACGGACGACCTCGAAGAACGTCAAGACTTCGTGCGCCACGGGAGATCTTGTGAGTTCGTCTGATTCATTCCAAGTTAGAGGTAGAATCGTTGGTCAGATTGCAGAACTATCTCATTACGGTATTTTACGAGGTTATTGACTGTAACATTACTCGACTGATGTCGTGAGCATTTAAATACGTGTCCGAATGCCAGATAGTAACAGTATCGTTACTGGATTCAGATACTTGAAAGGTATTACTGTAAAAATTAGAAGTGAAGACAATAAGTTATTTGATTGAGTGACATATTGTGTGTGATGTAAAACTCAGTTGTTTAACAGTTAACTTAAAAATTTCATTATACGAAGAGATCTCATAGAAGCAAATAAAATTACTTTCGCTTAATTTTAATTAAACTGAATATTAGTTTATCAGTAACAGTTGTACATTTTTATTTGAAACAAGTTAATTTGTCAGAACATTTAGTAGAGTAACATACTTTCTATGTATAGCATAGCGTTGGTACTATCGATTTACATTGGATATGAATGGTATTTGTGTGTATTGCATATTGTGTGTGTATTGTTTTGTGTGTTTTCCAGCAGATCAGTGTAATTGTATTTGTGTGTGAATAGCGTAATACAGGAATTCTGATTTAAATCATTTCAAGGAAATAGTCGAAAGATTTCAGACTGGAATTCCATTCAGATTTTCAGATTTTGTTATGACATTTTAGTTTTTTTTCAAACCTGATTCTAGCAGGGTATTATTAGACAGTTCCCGCTGTTCAATGTACTAATTCTTTGAAAAGATAATATTCCTTTGATTATTTTTTCTAAACATACGACAATCGTGTTCTCAATTATATCCCAGTGCACACGTCTAGAACCCTTTCCCTTGAAAAGGAAGTCAGTGAAGAACTTTCTTGTATATGTGTGTATTGTGGCTTGTTATTACAGGAGCCACAACAACGAGTAATAAGGGATCATTTACTCGAGTCACTAGTCACCTCCCATGTTCAAGGTAATTTTACCTGTATTGTTGGACAGGCTAAATTCGACGACGAATTTTGACCAGGTGCTAGGTGGTCGTTTTCTGCCCCACCTATCGCGCCACCACCAACATTGGGAGGAAGGCAAAAAGTAAAGGTGGTGACAAGGTGGTTTCGGTCCAAATTCTCAACAGTGCAAAATGCTTTCACACGACCGCAAGGTTACAGCACATACT
>JAHLJT010004566.1:0-33739 GCA_031308135.1 Acheta domesticus
TACGTGGCAATTCCAAATTGCTAGCGAAGATCCAAGGAATAGAAAACTAATACGGGAAAGTCTTAGATTTTTAGATTAGATTTTATTATTAATTCTGCATTAGTATCATTACTTGGTGGCAGAATATTTAAATTACAAGAGAGTAATTAATTTAGGGAAAAAAACAATAATTAAGAATAATAGTACATAATTTCACAGCGCAAACCTTACTCCAATTCATTTTACTCCACTTCACTTCCTTCACTGCACTGCACTTCACAACACTTAACTGTTATGCATTTCTTTCGCATTTCTTTCCCTCCACTACACAACACTGCACTGCACTACACGAATATAAATATAATAAATAATAATAATAATAATAATAATAATAATAATAATAATGACAATACTACTACAACTACTACAAATAATAACAATTAGACAAATTACTTACAAATTACTTAATAGTAAATTCTACTTATTTAACAGTAGAAACTTAACAATAATACAATGACCTAAAATATAGATGAATAGCTAGGAAACTAATTTATTTTTAAATTTTCTCAGGCTTTGAGGAAAGGGTTCAAAGATTGTCGCAGGCAAACTGTTCCATCTCTAATAGTTCTGTTTGTGAATGAAAATTTACCGACGTCCGTTTTCTGCACTCTTGTCTTAATTTTGTGCTTGTGATCCGCTCTACCGAAGTAAGTAGGTTTTCCTAGACGACGATTAATTTCACCCCACGCAGGATAACCTTTGTATGCTTTGTACATAGCACAGAGTCGCAACTTAATCCGCCTTTTTTCGAGTGACTCCCATGCACCTTTATTTTTTGTACCCCTGAAAGTGAATTTTGATGCTCTGCGCTGGAGCCTTTCTAGATTACCTTGCTGCGATATTCTGTACGGGTCCCAGCATACCGCGCCGTATTCTAACACGGCTGTCTGTGCCATTCTGTAGCACCACTAGTTTTCAATATGTAACGTTTTTCTAATAATTTATTATAGTCTTATTCAACTCACTTCTTAAAATAATACTAATCAAAATACTTTCTACAACGGCAGGAGACAACTGATTCTCCACTCAAGGATAAGATGCATCAAAGAGATAACGTCCTCCAACAAGTGTTGTTAGCAGTGAGAAGTTTTTAAACTTACCAATTTTAATATGTATTGTTTCTCAGCGATTTTCACATAAACCTATATAACTAAATTGCCTTCGTCCTCCCTCCTCCTCCTTCGTCCTTTCCTCCTCCTCCTCCTCCTCCTTCTAGTGACCTAACTTCTAGCGAAGAATTCTAGCGCCGGCTGCTCTGATCGGTATTCCCGTGGTTTCTCCGATCAACACTAAGCGAATGCATAAGCATGAATTTTCAAAACTGCATAAGTTAAATGTAAAGGGAGATCCACTAGTATTTGAATTGTTCGCAGTGTGCGACTCATCGTGAAGTGGTGTAGCGGTAGGGAGCATCACATATTGACTTGAAGTATCCGAGTTCAAATTTCAAACGCGGAGAAAATGTTTCCTGGTTGGAAAACCTTTTATAGGTTGATATAGTAGTGTAATATTGAGAAGCCGTTTCTAATAATGCAAGAAAGTTTGTACCTTTGCAGCCCCCCTAGTAAAAATTGATACTATTTCACTTAAATTATACAAAAACTAACAATTTCATTGCAAAATCATTTAGAGATCTAATTTTGAAAGAAAGTATGATGTTGTTGGAATTAATGAAAGGTTTGAATTTGACTCCGCTGATACTCTACTGATAGTTCATACGTTACAGAATCCACTGATACCAACGTATACAAATATTAAACATCGTACTGCACGCGATTGCAACGATCACAATATATCCACCCATAAGTAACTCAACTGAAAGAGTTCAGCGTATATTCGATTCATCCTGTACAAAACGGCGTAACTGGCCCGCAATGCAGCACCGCGCCGCGGGTTGCCTTCCTGAAGGGGGCGCGTGTTGCCGTGGTTCGCAAAATGCCCACGCGCGGCCGTTTGCGACGCTCCGCGGGGGGGGGGGGGTCTGGAAACAGGAGAAGGCGTCCGACGGCGCCGCGGCGGAAGAGCTCTGGGCGGAAAGCGCCCGCGTTAATTTGAAAGAAACGCTCGCTGTTTCGAGCGGCCTTTGTTTAAAAACGGGTTGTGCAGCAACAAAGCCCTTTAATCAGTTGTTCGCAGAGGTGGTTTTCGCTTGCTGGATCAGAGGCGGAAAGAGGAGCGCGAATTCTTTGAAGTTCTGACTGTTTCTTAACTGACTGCCCTCATGCCGATGTAGTGTGCAAACTTTTTCTCTTCAATTCTTCTTCTTTAATGTTATTCATGTGATAGAGGCGAACGAAGTGTAGAAGTATGATATTAGGTATTTCTGGGAATCTACGCAAATATTATATTATTACTACTTCATAGTTATTTCCAAAAGTTTTTTTCTCGTTAAGGAAACAACATTTGAATTCGGTCCGTTTTAACTAAAATAAAAGTATAGAAGCTTAACTTGTAGTCCCAGTACTTAACCCAAATTGACTTAAAAAATTGACTTAAAAACTTTTACCCTGTGACCACAGATTATTCTCATCGAATAATTCGTTGTAATTATTCTCATCAAATATTAAATCGAATACGTATTGGTCGCATTTCTCTCCGATTCTAATAAAAAAATACTGAATTCTAAAAGAAAAATTTCGACTGCTCAAACAGTAATTACGCATGAAAATTGTTGCGATTTTCTTCACCGGTAAGTAAAAATAAAGAAAATGGATTGCCACGGTGACAAAAGGCATTCGATCTCACTAAGATTCGAGAACGGGATTTCTTGTCATTCAGACAGATGCTCTGTGTGAGCTATGTGAAATCAAGGCATGGCAATTCCGGTGTTAATGGAATTCATGGCAATTTACGGTCTTATTGTGTTTGGCAAAATTGTATACGTACAGTACAACACCCCTTGTTCGTAGGTAAAATAACATAATGTAGAAAATATCTCTAGAAATTGAGGGTTGCTGCAATTCATTACAAAAGATGGTATTTTCCAGGGTTTTCTTGTATTAATTGTATTCTCTCTTTTATCACATTGTTGATTGTTGTGTATGGAGTACAGTATACAATACTTAACCTCTATGTAAATGTCAAGCGACAACATTTTAATGAAATATGCAATATTTCAAATACTGCAATCATGCTTAAAAGCAACTACGATTCCAAAGTGATGAAGTTGCCTCAACGGAGTCGCTGACTTCGAGTTTGCAGCGTTCAAGTCCTAAATCGAATAGATTTTCGATGCTATCTGTAAGTCGGTCGAATTCAGTCACACTGTTTAGAGAGGAATTTTACTTTGCGTCAGGTTGCCCTAGTTCTGGCGATACTCACGACGTCAATAGCCTCAAGGTGCAGGCAGTGGGTAGACGGGATGGGGGCCCCGAGCCGCCCTAACCTTACTTCGGGTGGCCTCCAGTTGGGCTCTTGGCTTCGTCGTAGCAACGTCCCATACTCTGGGCAAGGAGGAAGTACTCTTTCTCGGAGCATGTGAGTGGCGCATTGTTTCGACTCCGGTTCTGGCCCGGAGAGCTAGTAGCTCTGAGCTGCCTGGGCGGCCCAAGGCATTGAATGGGAAGGTTGCGGAATCCGGATAGCAGCCCGTCGGCGCCCTTGTGCGTCGTCAGGGAGTTAGGGTAAGAGCACAAAGCTCAGGGACCAACCCCGACGACTTGTGCCCTCTGCTAGAGCAAGGAGATGTGTGGAGTGGCAGCCCACGCAGGAGATACGACGTGCGCGATCTTCTCTTCTTATCTTCTTCCTTACACACACACACACACACACACACACACAACACACACAACTTACGTTCTTCGCATGTCGGAGCTAAGAGCTCGTCTCTGCTTGGAGGTGGCCCGCTGGGGAGACACCTGGGAGGGGAAAACGCAACCCGGGCTGACGTCGGTGCCGGATTTCACGTTCCAGCAGGGGCGAACAACTCCTCCAGAACTTGCACTACACTTTCGCCACCAATGACCCTAGTAATTAATGCTCCCGAAAGCACTAAAAACTTACTCACCCAAACGTCATTCGCTTTTCATTGTTTATATAAACAATGTTGTCAAATAGTAAACAAATATGAAAGTTGTCAAAAGTAACAATTTACTTGTTCCAGTACGCTCAGATGTTATAGATGTAGATATGAGGCGTTAGTTTGTCGTGTTTATTAAAGCACTTTCGTGGCGAGGATGGTGTAACGCTTAGCGTATCGGACTGTTATACCCAAGTTCGCGGGTTCAAACCTGATCGAAGCCATGGATTTTTAGGGGCGAAAATCCTTCGTACGCCTTCCTTAGGAGGTTAAGTAAAGCCGGCTGTCCCTTGTAGTAGATTTATTGCATGTAAAAGATCCTCAAGCCTAAATGATGCTTCTGAGCAAAATTCAAAATCGCCTGTTTCGTCGTCCATGGAATACCTTCTTTCTCCGCTAGTTGCTGAAAGGAGCTTAGCGAAATTTGTGTGGTCAGACGGAAGAGCAGGCCTCATGGCCTGAGTCTCGCCACGTAATATAAGGCAATTCAATTAAAAACAGCTGTTTTGTCTGAATCAATGACCCCAGATGCCCCAGAATGGCACTAAAGATGTCCACAATGCGACCAAAAAAGCATTCTGGAAAAATGAACCACGAAAAAGCAACGCCTTATGTCTATATATAATGAAGCCAATGTCGTAACCACCGCACCATTTCCTAGACACTGGTGTATTTACAGCAAAACATGATTTTAAAAGGAAGTTGATAACTTACCTCATACGCTCAGTTTCATTGAGAAATTAAAACGAATGCCACGACATAACAGTGTTTCTTGCCGAGATATAGAACAACAGTCAGTTACATGGAATCACTGACCAATTATCACTGGCAAAGTTAATAAGTGAGAAGTTTGCACATCACTGACACTGTCGTCAGTTGCCAGTTAATACACTGACAGTGTTAACTGACCAACGTTTTCACATCCTTGACACTGCCGTCTGATAGCTTACATACACTTTGGGTAGAATATACTTACATAGAATATGCAATACATAGTTACATTAGTCAAACCATTCATGCCGTCCAGTAGAATAAATACTTGACATTGACACAAAGTCTCCAATAATACTGCTGTTAATTTTAGATTCGCGTATCGGGTAAGGAGAAAATCGAAGTTTATTTTAATACTGCTTATGTGGAGGTATTATTTTACACCTCTAAAACTCAAGAGATTGTATCTTTTTCTTCCAGTAATCGAGACTAATTTTAAACTAATTCAGAGAAGTCTTCCCGACTTTTTCATCAGGTTGTTTGAAGTACTTTAATTTTTTGGATGCAAGGTGATTATCGTCGGTTACTTCTTTTTTCGGAAGAAATTTTTAACAATTGCTAAGCTGCAAACCCAATCCAGAAGTCGACAATTTCTCGTTTGAGTGAGTTATGAAAGAAGTTTGATGGGAATTCCAAGAAACGTTGGGTTTATGTAAAATAATTTAAACTCACGTGTTTAAAGAAACTATACATGTGAGTTTAATGACTACGACATGTGAGTTTAAATTATATTTTACATAAACCCAACTTTTTTGCCAGAATATTACCATAGCCATCCTTTAACTTTTAATCCTTTTACAAACTGATAGCCACAACGACACATCTTCTCCAGACGTACCTTGTTTCTTTAATTGTGAGTTAAAATTTTTTAACTCTCATATTTTTTCTTTTATATCAAGAGAATGTAACTCTTCATCTCAAATTATTGTATATTTATAAATGATTTCAAAGAATTCTTTGTAGAGGTAATTTTAAGTGGTTAAATGATTTCAAAGATTCATTGTAGAAGTAATTTTAAGTGGTTAAATGATTTCAAAGAATTCATTGAAGAGGTAATTGTAAGTGGTTAAATGATTTCAAAGAATTCATTGAAGAGGTAATTTTAAGTGGTTGTAGATACAAGAAATTACGTCTATTTAATTCTTTGAAGATGAGAGTGCTTCTGGGTGAATCTTTCTTCTGACGGAAATAGAAGAATAAATATGTTTGCCAATACCATTTTTCATCGGAAAAATGCACGTGAAAGGGGGAGGTCAAAGTTATTCTTACGTGACGCCTACTGTGCTGGAAATGTAATCCTGTATTTTAATGTGAGAGAAATATTTTTTAAAAAATGTATAAAAGAAACCTTTTGAACTCGAAATTTCATCATTTGAAGCTCCCAAGCTTTCAACTCAGGAAAACGTACAATACCTTTTCTTATAAAACCTGTTATGTTGAGAAACAGCTTCCAAGAACTCGCGTTGAGAGCTGCTGCACTGAGGCGAACCAAACCCGCAACGGCGCGACCGCAAGGGTGACGGCGAGGGCGGGAAGTGGGCGCCGCCGGCCGGCCGGAAGTGACGTCCAGCGCCCGCGCTAAATGGGGCGAGCTACCTGCCCCCACGCACGACTCTCCATCCACCGCGCCACCCCCCCACACGCCACTCCAGCCCCAGCAACCACTTTTCTCCTCTCTCTTCTCCTCTCCTCTCTCCTCTCTCCTCTCCTCCTCTCCTCTCTCCCCTCCTCTCTCCTCCTCTCCTCTCCTCCTCTCCTCTCTCCTCTCCTCTCTCCTCTCCTCTCACCTCTCCTCTCCTCTCTCCCCTCTCCTCTCCTCTCTCCCTCTCTTTTCCACTCTCCTCTCCTCCTCTCTCCTCTTCCTCTCTCCCTCTCTCCTTTTCTCTCTCTCTTTTCCTCTCTCCTTTTCTCTCTCCTCTTTCCTCTTTCTCTCTCCTCTTCCTCTCTCCTTTCCTCACTCTCTTCTTTCCTCTCTCTTCTTTCCTCTCTCTTCTTTCCTCTCTCTTCTTTCCTCTCTCTTCTTTCCCTCTCTCCTCTTTCCTCTCTCCTCTTTCCTCTCTCCTCTTTCCCTTCTCCTTTTCTCTCTCCCTCTTTCCTCTCTCCTCTCCTTTCTCTCTTCTCTCCCCTCCTCTCTTATCTCTCCCCTCTCTTATCTCTCCCCTCTCTTATCTCTCCCCTCTCTTGTCTCTCTCTTCCTCTCCCTCTCTCTCCTTTCTCTTTCTTTCTTTTTTCTTCTGTAAGGCCTATTTTTGCAATAACTGTACCAACTGCATTTGAAATCCTAGCTAGGGGAGGCTGGGCGCCTCACTGCAAAGATGGGAAATCCGCATCTATGTCAGCCAAATTGTTTCTGGTAAATATGACCACCTCCATCGCACACTGCATGCAGCTGCAAGTTTTCATCTAATATCAACATTGAAAGGGAGAGTGTCCTCAACAGAGTTTTTGCTTCTGAAACCTTCGGGAGCCATCCGGCGATTGGCTCGAGCGATATTAAAACGCAATACTTTCAGAGTGCTCACAACACAAAATGGAATGGAATAGGAATGTGAGAGTTTTTTTCACAAACGTATCTTATATTTATCATCGCAAACCTTTCATATAAAAAATGTGGTAGCTCTCAACGAGCAATTTCACTCTTTTCACTTCTATTACATGTTACATCCTAAGTAATCATTATAAGCCTGATGTCCAGCGTATTCCGGCACGCCACTACCAATTGGCAGAATGGTAGAGGTGTTGCGTGGAGCGGTAGGTGTGACGTGAATGGTGCGTCGCAGGTGATCAAGATGCTGGTGGCCGTGGTGGTGCTGTTCGTGGTGTGCTGGGCGCCGCTGCTGGTGCTCAACGTGCTACGTGCCTACGGAGTGGTGCCGGCCAACGCCCCCGGCGCGCCCAAGCACGCGGCCACCGCCTTCCACCTCATGGCCTACTTCAACAGGTGAGCATTCCACCTCATGGCCTACTTCAACAGATGTGCGCCGGACACCCCCCACACTCACCCCACCCATCTTGTAAATCGTAATAATTACTTTCTTTCTACGAAGTAGAGAGAAAGTTATGTAATGTAACGCGAAAAAACGGCGAACTTTCGGCAAAAACTCATACTACAGTGCAAAATGGATAAGTCCAGTTCCGAAATTTAGAAAACATTCTCTAACACGTAGTGTATTCAGAATTCATGTTTTGTGGATCCTTGATAGAGAACAATCCTTTATATATATATAGTATATATATATATATATATATATATATACATCAGTCAAAATTATGAAATAGGCTAGAAGGTATTAGTTCAAGCAATCTTTGCAGTGAATGTGTATTTATAAAAAAAAAGTTTGTTTGTAGCCCTAATGAAGGCTTAATAAAAGCCGAAACGTTTCCCATTCTTGCAACCGGCGTCAAATTAGTGATGAAAAATTCCCCCTCTCCACAGGCGTAAATTTACCAGCCGCTCCAACTTAGGAACAGCCAATGTTACAGCGTGTTGCTGCGTTGAGCTCGCAGCGTCAGTACGAAGCCATGTCGCATGCGGCGGCTGTCAAGTCATACACGCCACGCGCAACCCCCACCACCGCCACCCGCCCTCCCCCCCGCCAGCCCAACCCCTGCGCCTCCCACCCCCGCCACCCCATCCACCCCGCCCAACCACCCTCGTCTCCCCCGCCGCCCCGTCGCGTCGGCCCCGTTGCCGCAGGTTCAACGTCGGACCCGCCGTCCTTGCCCCCCCTTCAGAGCCGACATCCACGGTTCCCCACCGCCATTCAACTCCTCTCTCCTCTACTCTTTCCTCTCCTCTCCCCTCTCCTCTCCTCTCCCCTCTCCTCTCCTCTCCCCTCTCCTCTCCTCTCTCCTCTCTCCTCCTCTCTCCTCTCCTGAGACCTCCTTCCGCTCTTTCAACCTCTGCCCCCCACTTGCCATCCCGTCGAACCCTTGCTGCAGGCCCCTTCGTCCCTGAGCTGCCCCGCTGCCCGAGCGCCCCCGCCCCCACCTGGAACCCACCCTCCGACCACGTTCTGCCCACACACCCCGCCCCCTGCCACCCCCGCGACCTCTGCCGCCTCACAACCCCGTCGCGTCGCCCTGCCGCCACCCCTCACGGCGCTCCACCCTTTCGCAGCCCCTGCCGCCCAGCCGACCGCCTCCACCGCCCCCCGCCCCCTGCGCCACGCCCCCAGCGCGCGCGACGCCTCAATGCAGTCGCTGTCAGCGCCAGCGCCCTTGCTTTCAGCGCCTCCGCCGCCCCGCGGCCCCAGAGCAGGGGTGCCCAACGGGCAAGGGCTCAAACGGCCGCAACTAAAACCTTTAACATGGTTGCGGCTATATTCACAGTACTCGGCGATCCACGAATTGTTCCATCTCCTCACTTTGCCCGGAAACCCTGAAACGGGGGAGGGGAACCTTAACTCTAAATTTTCACACTGGGGGTGTTGACTCTGACAGGGCGCATGCGCTAAGGCCCACAATGTTCTCGCCCGACAGGATGAAAGTGACTTTCACCTGTCGTTTACCCTTTCGCGGGCAGACGTTTGGACAGCCCCTGTCTAACAGACCACATTCTCAGTTACCTGCATCGCTCAGGATGTTTCTGGAGCAACTTGTAAAGACAAGTAGATGTCCTTCAGTACAGTCAAAATGTAAACAATAAATCCTTTGGGGGCCGTTTACATTGTTGGCAATTACAATGAATCCTTAAAATTAAATATAAATTAGTGTTGAAAATTACATTGTTGACAATTACAATGAATCCTTAAAATACAATATAAATTAGTGTGCTAAAGCAGCACGTAGTTTCTTCGCCCGTTCTACACGCAAAATGACGCGAAAAGTACTCAAATTTTCCAATAATTGTACATGACGTTATTTCAAAAACCTTTATCTTCAATATGTTAGTTGTGCATCATTACATTACTTTCTCTCTACAACCGTAGCGAAAAAGTAAAATTGATTCGTTGCGATTTGAGATCTCGAACTGAAAAGGCAAAAATTTTACTGGCTTAGGTGTCTCAGCGCCTCAATTCATGTCACTGCAGTGCCTATGACCGGCAGGTTCCAGGTTCGAACCCCACGGCGACGGGACTTTCGTCACTAGCTATATAGCTAGGTTCAATTCTCCTGGAGAATTCTAACGGTCTGCTGCTCTGATCGCTAGTTTTCCGAGGTGTCCTCCGATCGGTAGGGTTCCTTATTTCTTGGGAGAGTGTGACGATGTTTTCCTAGCGGAATGGCGGGCGAGTGAATGAATAGCGGAATGCTGCAATTGTGAAGTACCACCCTCGGGGCTCACTGACTTCAGCGTATTCCTGAGGCGCGACAATTTGGAGTCCTGTGGTTGACATGAAGGGTTTAGTGAGATGGGGAAAGCGAGGGCAGTTTCCTCAAGAAAAGTCTTTATTTCAGCCAATGCACCATTTATTACAGATAAAGAGAGAGGGGGAGGAGGAACGATAGACCAGATAAGAAAAAGCATAGGGAGGTCGAGCTCAGACGTGGCGGCCTTTTACCCATCACTCCTCCGTGGACCAGGCGCGACGGGAACGACAGCAGCAGCGGCGGCGACGTCCTCGTATTCGTTGCTGCTACTGCTCCTAGCTCCATCTCTGACAAACTCTACTCACTGCTACTCACTGCCAATGCTACTGCCTCTGCTCCGACTGCTACCCCTACTGGCTCCGATTGCTACCCCTACTGGCTCCCGATTGCTACCCCTACTGGCTCCGATTGCTACCCCTACTGGCTCCGACTGCTACCCCTACTGGCTCCGACTGCTACCCCTACTATCTCCGACTGCTACTCCTACTGGCTCCGACTGCTACTCCTATTGGCTCTCTGCTACTGCCTCTGCTTCTGCGGGGCCGGTATGTATTCGGCCCTCGCGTGCATGCGGCAGGAATTTTTGGAGGTTGCGCCGCCAAGACGTTCGCTTGTCGTTGCATTCCGCTTCGGTGACGCCCCCGGACACAGTGTGGAGTAATGGCGGCTCGCCACACAATTGCATTAGGGGCCGAAGAGGCTAAGGAATAAATTGCGGTTTAAATTGTTTTACGAAGGATGTCAGGGATTGAATGCCAAGAGTGAGGTAAAGTTGAATATTTTAGGACAAACCAAGGGGCGTTTGTGATTTAGGAAAAGTTTATTTTAAAATGTTTAAGACGATTGGGATTAGTATGGATGCTGTAAGCCATATTGGAGAGGCGAAAGTTAAAATGGGCACAGAATGAGAGCTGTACGCCTTTGGGCGGCAGTCATTGGGGCTGTCCGTAAATTACGTTCCGTAAATTTCGAGTATTTTCAGTACCCCCCTCTCCTCTTGTAACCCACCCGTAACACGTTCCTGAACCACCACCCCTTAATAATTACGTAACGCTTGCGACTTGTAAATGCAAAAAGTGAAAATAAATTATGGCACAGTAAAACAATTTATACCTATTTTACTTCTGTTGTATATAAAAATTCATGATAATTAAAGCAGAAATTAGTTGGAGTTGCGAGAGAAGGAAGAATACTTGGGCGAGAAACGGTTGATGACAAGCTATCACATACCGTCGTGGATGATGCAAGAGCGAGAGTCTACAACAGCAATTTAAATGGATTCGAGAATATATTTCATATCAGGTTTGAATATTTTCTTCGTAATCTTACAGATTAAAAAGCATTGACAAAATATTTCAATTTATTGTAACAATTTAAAATCACTAACTGTGGTTTGTTTTAAAAAAATAACTAGTTAATATTTTAATGTTTTAGTACAGGACTCAAAAAAGGAATTATTTCAACAAATGTTGAAAAAGTTAAAAATGTCAAAGTTACGTAACACTTAACTAATACCCCTATGTAATGTAACGTAACGCTGCCTTCAGACCCCCTCCCCCCTCTTTAGCGTTACGTCATTTACGGACGCCCCATTGCTCTGAGGTTCCTCGTCGCCGGTGCTTAGTGCAAGTGCTTTCGTAAGCTGCGCGCAAGCCACGGCGAAGGCGCACACCCTCGCGTGCTGTGAAAAGGGCTTCGTCAATGAATGTGCTCGTTCCCCCCACACGCGTCGTACGAGGCATTGACTCGTCCCCGCCCCCAATCACCCGACCGGCCTCGCCTCCGCCGCTAGCCCTTGACACCTCCGCCGTCCCCGCCACTCCCACACCCAGCCTCCCCGCCGCCCCCTGCAACCCCCGCCGCCCCCGGCCCCCCCGCTCCCCTCCGCCCTCCGAAGCCGCCCCTTCGCCCTCCGCCGCCCACCACTCACTGCCGCCCACCGCCACCCACCGCCGCCCCCGCCGCTCCCCACCGCTCCCCGCCACCCCGCCGCCACCCCCAGCCTCCCGCCCCCCTCGCCGCCCCCTGCAAACCCCCGCCCCCCTCCACCGCCACCCCCGTCGCTCCCAGTCCCCTTCATCCCCTCGCCGCCCCCCGCCACCCACCGCCGCTCCCCGCCACCCACCGCTGCTCCACGCCACCCACCGCCGCCCCCCGCCACCCATCGCCGCCCCCCACCACCCACCGCCGGTCCCCCGCCACCCACCGCCACCCCCCGCCACCCACCACCACCCACCGCCACCCACCGCCGCCGCCAGCCACCCACCGCCGCCCCCGCCGCTCCCCCGCCACCCCCACGCCCAACCACCCCCGCCCCCTCGCCGCCGCCCCGCCATCCCTTCAACCCCGGCAACAGAAGTGACGACGGCTGCGAGACGCACACCGCAGAGAAGCTCCTTTCAATGGAAGCCACGCCTCTGGGCGGCGGCGGAGAGCGTCTGGATCAACACCAAGGACGCCGTCCCGCTTATCAGATGTTCGCAGGACGATTCCGCCGCCCGCCAAGCGTAATCTCCTTGCGGAGACTCCCGCCTTCCCTTACAATGACTTTTGTGACTGCCTTTGACCCCAAGTGCAGAAAATGTTCTTCATATGTCCTCTCCGGTACCTGAACAGTCGAACATATTCTATGACAAACTTGCAGAAAAATATTTCAATAAATTGATAAATCCATGAAACATTGCTTCTTCAAAATGTTCTTTCAATTGTTTTGCAATTTTTTTTGGACTCTGCCTTTGTCCCCCTCCATTGGTATTTTCAGGTTCCAGAACGGAATTAGATAAGCGAACGCTATTTTAAGTAGTTAAATAAATCCTTTTACATTGCCATTCGTACGTAAGACTATAATATACTTAAATGACTTCCTTATCCTTTCTTTAACATTACGCAAATGATGAGTACATAGTAGGAACTGCACTTGCACTGAAGATGACCGCAATGAGGCCAAAAAGGCTTTATGCTAAAATAAAAACTTACGATGGACAACCAACACTCTATATGCATTTCTGTGGTGTGTACATATTACAAAAAGCAGCACTCAACAGAAAAACGTCCATCAGTAATAAAAAAATTATATTTGAAAAAAATTAATGGCCTGTGCTATTCATGGTACGCTCAACTTAACATATTAAAATATTCTGTGCTTATTTTATATTAAGGATATTTATTCTTTCTGTTTGTTTTCTATCGTTTAATAATTGGAGGGGCTGGGAGCAATAACATAGTAAATCAAATGAGGCTTGTTCTGCACCATCAGCGATACTATAATAGTCAATAATAAACAAAGATAAAATTTAATTTTGTTAAAACTTTGTTTTAAGATCCACTTCGCTCTCAAAAAATATATACCAAGACGAAAACTTTCGATGCACGAGATATTTCTAAAGCACTATTCTTAAACTATTCCTTTCATTTGTAAATTGTGGGTTATCATGTTCTTACCTCCAATCTTTCAGTTATTAAATATATGTGAGGCGCTTCCTGACTGAGAGATTGTCTGGGGAGTGTACAGTACCTTCTCCCATCAATCGTATGGGCAAATGCCATGGAGTACTCAGGATGATGGAGATGCAGAACAGCTCTGACAATTATCTTGAGATACGTAGAAAAAATATGAAAAAACAAAACAACCAGTGTATAAATTAATAAAAAAAATATTACAATACCTTCTTGAAGAACAGGTTTTCTTCTTACAATACCACCTAATTAGTTCACGCAAAACATGAGTTAATTCGAATAAGTTAATTGTGAATTTTAAAACTGTTCTTTTCAGAAAGAGCGCCAACATTTTTCTTTAGCTGTTCCTTAATTAAGGCAGCAGGTTTCGGTGGATTTCTTACCACGCGTTGCATTTAATTCCAGTCTACAAGTTCCATTTTCCTACGGCGATTGCATATACTTACTTGTATGCTGCACAGTTAAAAGTAGTTTTCGACTACATTTGTAGTCCAAAGATAAAACAGCTTGGTGGCAATCAGAAATTGTTGCTACAAGTTAAAATCCTTGCCGGCAGGATAAACAGCTTGCTAGCAAGTTAAAATAGCTTGCTAGCAAGTTAAAATACCTTGCTAGCAAGTTAAAGCAGCTTGCTAGAAAATAAAAACAGCTATTTTAACTTTCTAGTAAGGTCGTCAAGTGTGCTGGCAAGCTTATCATACTCTAGGAAGATGTTTATGAGCTTACTACAAGAACTAGCAAACTGATTAAAATTGCTAGCGAACTCACGAAAATTACTGGCGAGCTTTTTAAAAGTGTTAGCATGCCCTTCAAAGAATTAAGCAGTAAGAACTCTCCATAAGCAGATGAAAAGTTGTCTCAACTTTCTAAAATGTTGTTAAAATTTAGCAACTGGATTTATCCACTCCTTTGTGCCAGGGCCCTGTAATAAGCATTTTTCTGCCGAAAATTAGCTCTTTCTCGCGCAGCATTGTATAACTTCCTCTCTACTCCGTAGGGAGACAGAAAAACGAGCGGCACGTGTGAGTGGAGTGGCATTAAAAGGAAGTACTTTACAGTGATGTATGTGTGTGATGTGTTGCAGCTGCATCAACCCGCTGGTGTACGGCTTCATGTCGCGCAACTTCCGTGAGAGCTTCCGAAAGGCGCTGTGCCGCTGCTGGCGGCGCAGGTCCCGCCTCGGCACGCGCCACCCGTCGCTCTCGCAGACGCGCACCACCTCCGTCCGGTAGGTAGCCCCACGCCCCTCTCCCACACGCCCCTCTCCCACACGCCCCTCTCCCACACGCCCCTCTCCCACACGCCCCTCTCCCACACGCCCCTCCCCCACACGCCCCACGCTCCATGCCCCGGCACGCGCCACCCGTCGCTCTCGCAGACGCGCACCACCTCGGTCCGGTAGGTAGCCCCCCCTCTCCCACACGCCCCTCTCCCACACGCCCCTCTCCCACACGCCCCTCTCCCACACGCCCCTCTCCCACACACCCCACTCCCACACGCCCCTCTCCCACACGCCCCTCTCCCACACGCCCCTCTCCCACACGCCCCTCTCCCACACGCCCCTCCCCCACACGCCCCACGCTCCATGCCTCGGCACGCGCCGCCAGTCGTTCTCGCAGACGCGCACCACCTCCGTCCTGTAGGTAGCCCCTCTCCCACACGCCCCTCTCCCACACGCCCCTCTCCCACACACCCCTCTCCCACACGCTCCTCTCCCACACGCCCCTCTCCCACACGCCCCTCCCCCACACGCCCCACGCTCCATGCCTCGGCAAGCGCCACCCGTCGCTCTCGCAGACGCGCACCACCTCCGTCCGGTAGGTGGCCCCACGCCCCTCTCCCACACGCCCCACGCTCCATGCCCCGGCACGCGCCACCCGTCGCTCTTGCAGACGCGCACCACCTCCGTCCGGTAGGTAGCCCCTCTCCCACACGCCCCTCTCCCACACGCCCCTCTCCCACACGCCCCTCTCCCACACGCCCCTCTCCCACACGCCCCACGCTCCATGCCCCGGCACGCGCCGCCAGTCGCTCTCGCAGACGCGCACCACCTCCGTCCGGTAGGTAGCCCCTCTCCCACACGCCCCTCTCCCACACGCCCCTCTCCCACACGCCCCTCTCCCACACGCCCCTCCCCCACACGCCCCACGCTCCATGCCTCGGCAAGCGCCACCCGTCGCTCTCGCAGACGCGCACCACCTCCGTCCGGTAGGTAGCCCCACGCCCCTCTCCCACACGCCCCTCCCCCACACGCCCCACGCTCCTTGCCTCGGCAAGCGCCACGCGTCGCTCTCGCAGACGCGCACCACCTCCGTCCGGTAGGTGGCCCCACGCCCCTCTCCCACACGCCCCACGCTTCATGCCCCGGCACGCGCCGCCAGTCGCTCTCGCAGACGCGCACCACCTCCGTCCGGTAGGTAGCCCCACGCCCCTCTCCCACACGCCCCACGCTCCATGCCTCGGCAAGCGCCACCCGTCGCTCTCGCAGACGCGCACCACCTCCGTCCGGTAGGGTGGCCCCACGCCCCTCTCCCACACGCCCCACGCTCCATGCCCCGGCACGCGCCGCCAGTCGCTCTCGCAGACGCGCACCACCTCCGTCCGGTAGGTAGCCCCACGCCCCTCTCCCACACGCCCCACGCTCCATGCCCCGGCACGCGCCGCCAGTCGCTCTCGCAGACGCGCACCACCTCCGTCCGGTAGGTAGCCCCTCTCCCACACGCCCCACGCTCCATGCCCCGGCACGCGCCGCCAGTCGCTCTCGCAGACGCGCACCACCTCCGTCCGGTAGGTAGCCCCACGCCCCTCTCCCACACGCCCCACGCTCCATGCCCCGGCACGCGCCGCCAGTCGCTCTCGCAGACGCGCACCACCTCCGTCCGGTAGGTAGCCCCTCTCCCACACGCCCCACGCTCCATGCCCCGGCACGCGCCGCCAGTCGCTCTCGCAGACGCGCACCACCTCCGTCCGGTAGGTAGCCCCACGCCCCTCTCCCACACGCCCCACGCTCCATGCCCCGGCACGCGCCGCCAGTCGCTCTCGCAGACGCGCACCACCTCCGTCCGGTAGGTAGCCCCTCTCCCACACGCCCCTCTCCCACACGCCCCTCTCCCACACGCCCCTCTCCCACACGCCCCTCTCCCACACGCCCCTCTCCCACACGCCCCTCCCCCACACGCCCCACGCTCCATGCCCGGCACGCGCCGCCAGTCGCTCTCGCAGACGCGCACCACCTCCGTCCGGTAGGTAGCCCCACGCCCCTCTCCCACACGCCCCACGCCCCATGCCTCGGCACGCGCCACCCGTCGCTCTTGCAGACGCGCACCACCTCCGTCCGGTAGGCCCACACGCGTGGCACCGACCCGATCGGCACAAGCTCTAAGCGGACTATTCTAGACGGCCTTGCATGTACTCCTATTACAATGCCTAAGGGATTGACAGTTACTGGATTACGAAGAAGATTTTATCGGAAACTCTAATTTTTGATATTACAAGGAAGTCGTCATTGAAGAACGCGTGACTGCCTAATGCATTCAATGCGTTATAAATCCGAAGAGTAATGATGTGCCCCCGATATTCGAAGTGAGCTTTATTTAAACCGATTTTATATTAGAAGGAATGGAGACTAGCGCGAGCACACTTTATACTCTGTGTTGGGAAGCAGTGAAAAGGAGCTCAAATTCTTGGAAGCATTTAAAGTGTACCTGTTACATAGGAGGAAATACTTCGATAATGAAAACCGAGAATTTATCGTTTATATGCCCACAGGGCGGAAGCGTCATATAGATTTGGCGATGAGAACTAAACGTGCATTAGAAAAGTTAAGTAATTTAATATTGAAAACAGGGCTGAATAAAATTATTCAGTTCTTGTAGGTCTCAAGTTTTCGGGAGGGTTGGCGGGGCAGATGAGAATATGACATAGGAAAATCTCGGGGTCAGAAAAATAGGATAAGTGGGGAACTGTGAGGGAAAGTGGTCAAGTGAGACTCGTACTTTAGTGTTCTACAAAGTAAGAGCCTTTTGATCTTTCGTTTAAGTTTCGGAGATTTATTTCTTTTGGGTTTTCCCATTCAATACGGCAGGCGGTCAGCAAAGTACTGAAACCGAAATCTATGTAAAATTAAATTGAAAGAAAATATCGAAATAATCTTTCGCGATAAATTTAAAAGGACTCTATGATTTTCTATGTTTTTTAATATAAACGCTCAGCAAATCTGAATTGGTTTCTCTTGCTGAGTACTGGCCTATAAAACTGGAACACAGTTTCGGAGAAAACCATTCGATTTTGAGTTCTTCCTGAAAACAATTTTTAATTTTTAAAATAATAATTATTTACAAAGTGCTGAGTTTTCGCACGGGTCCAGATTCTATATCTTATTTTTATAAGTATTCAAGAATAAAATACTAAAGTTAAGGAAAATAGACATCATTTTCTCTGTTATGCAACTACAAATGCCGTAGGGTTTATTTTTGTAACTACGGCCTAGATATTGAAAATTTAAAAAAATGACAGTAACCGGTGTTTTGAAAGAAATTATTAAGATTTACCATACTTATTTTCGTGTTCTAAGACAGTAAATTTGTTGAGTTTGAAAAAGACCTTTTGCTTCAAGTACATGAAAAAGGCAACTTCTGTGCATCGTTAGCTGTATGTGAAGTTCGTAATTTTTTAATATCCATTAACAAAAGATTGTTGCCAAGGCAACTATCTTGTTTCCGTGAAAAAAGTATTTTTGGTTTGGTTTTAGAATAAATACTCATCTCTATCCATGGCCCTATGAAATGCATTTCTTATTGTCCGGGGTATCAGGCCTCTTTTTCTAATACAAGTTTACAAACCGTGATATATTTTTACGCAGTTGTAGAAAACATTTTGTTCACATTTCGTGTGTAAAATTTCCGTTTCTTTCATGGTCTCGATTGAGATTTTTTTCCTCAACCTGCTGTCTTGGCAAAAATCTCAATCTCGACCGTGAAAAAAACGGAAACTTTACATACGTACTATGAAAATAACTGTTTTTTACTGAATATGATTATAGTTTAAAAAATTGATTACTTTTAATAGCTTCTTTCTCTGTACTGGAATGACAAATGCAAAAACTGTTGAATCTTCTCTTCTAAAAAGTTGCTGCCGATGCTGACTCAGTTATTGTGCGTCGATATCTTCGATCTCCCCCGCCGAAGGCCATTTCGCGAAAATATTATGCCGATGACTGTCTCGACTCAGTATATGGTGACATTCGTTTTTTCCTGAAGCGTTCCGATATCGTCAAGGATTGGCAGTCTCTGGGCAGAAGCGTCTCGGGCAGGATGAATTACAACTCGGTCCGCGAAAAAAGTTGAAGGTCGGCCGTATCTAGGGAGGAGAAAACTTTCCTTGGAAAAGTCGCTGAAATATTAACCAATCAGAAAAGTGCTGGATGGAGGGAAATAAACATTAGTCGACTACTTTCGATTTCTAACTTTTGGAGACAGCAGTTAAGAAAGGGCCACAGAGATGAAGGTTACCACTTTGACATCTTTAGGCTTCTGTTCCACGAGATGGAATCAAAACGAAATACGTCATGGAACACGCAATAAAAAATTGAAAATTAACTGAAGAAAATTAATTGATAGAGTGGATTGTGATGTTAACAACTGATGGAAAATACCTAAACAGAACGTCATGGAAGTGTCGAAGAGTATAGAAGTTATGTTAGTTGAGCTCACAAATTTATTTAAAACTTGAAATCATTGTTAAAAGAACAATACCAAAAAGTAAGTAAAAACAGGTTTCAAGTTTCTATTTTTCTTGGTAATTAAATGAATACATATTACAATTTCAGCAAAGAATTAATAAAACTAAGAAATTGTATTTTCGACTTTGGTTTATCATATATTTGTTTTGGAATTACGACATACGTCTTCAATTTAAAGGGACCGATATATGTTACAAGCTCTTTAAAGGAACTGGAAACAAGTGGAAATTAAAAGTGAAACAGTTTGCAGACGCCATAGGAATAAAATATTAATTTGAGCAAAATCAATGAAACGACTATCAGAATTACATTTGAATACATTGAACACTTAATATCGAAGTAATTGAGTTCTGATAATAATTTGTCTTTAAACATATGTAAAATGTTAGTAGAGTTTTGTATACCCTCTAAATAAAATTGTCTTGACAAAGGACAAAATTTCTGAGGCGTCTCAAAAGATAACAAATTTTTAAATTCAACTCTCATGGGGCCATAAAAACAATTATATCGAATGACCAAAAATAAACTCTAAAACATTTTCTCTCATCTAACGGAAATTTGAAAGTAATAATGTTACAACGTAACCCCTTCATTGCGTTACAAAATGTATCATTTGTTTACAAAAAGTCCTAAAATTGTCGCCACTCAGTACAGGTTGCTAGTGATCACCGATTGATGATGAAGTATTCGAGATTCAAACTGACACTATGCTTAACGAGAGATCTGATAATGCAAATGGCGACAATATTGCAGAAGCTTCCAAAAGTGCGCATTCCGAATTGCTTTTGATCAACGATGACGCGAAAATGGAGAGTTGGTGTCGCCAAATCACTGAATCAACGAAATTATTAATTGGCGTATTGAAACAAACATTATCGCGTAGTGAAATAACTCAATTGTTGGAAGCAATAACGAACGTTTCCTAGTAGTTGTGGCTGTTTGAACGCAGTCCTTGTTACCTGGGCGTCACAGAGGCGCTCTAGCGCGTTGATCACAAGCGTAGAGAATAGCTATCAATTATGCAAAGCTGCCAATTTTGAACTGTAAAATGCTTTTGTGATATGTGTTGCAGAGTTGCTTTTGCGTCACTAATATTCACGGTCATATTGCAGGGCGTCGGTTTAGGGGATACTGGTTGCTGATTTAAATACTTGAACGTCAATATCTACTACTTCAAGAAACATTGCAATATTTCTCCAATTCCCTTTTCAGTCCCATTACTTCGCTTTCACTAGGATATGGACATTACATTTGTTTTCATTATATAAGCAAGATCAACACAACCTGTTATTAATCTAATTAGTTTACAACTAGCGGATAGCACAAACAGAGCCACACAAAGTTGGTTTCAAAAAGAGTGCGACATTGCTCAAGAATAATAAATAAATCTTTTGTATAACGCCGCAACATATTAAATATTTCATCAAAAACAGTCTTTATGAAAACTGCAATAGGACGGTAAGAATGTCCAATTATGGTATCACAACACATACCAAGTATTGGTTTCACAATACATACCAAGAATATGAACAAGGTTGCTGTTGCATATCGCAAAACCTGATCGCAAATATTTAATGTCTATTTCTGGGTGCCATGTCGTCGTACGATGTCAGATGTGTCGTAAGCAGTGATGCACTGATGTTTAGGAAAATTCAGTCTGTTTGCGCAGTATGAGAATAGGCGTCATAACGCAATCAAATATTTGATTTTCAATAAAAATGGAAACTATCTTTGCTTTTTGAATTTTTTCCGAGTTTATGGATATCTGAAGAAACCATTGGCACTTCTCACGTGAGCAGAGGTATAATTTTCTTTCACTTTCTGCATGTGGGAAATTAATAATATAGATAACATTCTACATAATAGTTATATAATATTGAAAACAAGCTACGTTTAATATTAATCCACCCTTTCACCATATTTAATTTGAACCTCATCATCGAAATGCATTCAGTCGGAATTATAAAATAATCATTATCATTTGCCCAACGAATATGTGTACGAGAGAAATTTTAGCGCGTGCATTGTAATTCGCATTGATTACACGCCGTTGATTTGATTACACGCCATTGATCGTTCGCACACCCGAAGACTTTACCTACACATAATAAAAGGGATGATACCCAATAGCAGCAACACCGCTAAGTAGATAATGGGTGGTAATGCGACTCCCAGTATTTGGAGAGCAGAGAGGATACAAAAATATTTTTTGGCCGTTACAAGAATTAGTAGACAACAAATTCAGAATAACTTGTTAAAAGTAGGGCTTCAATTGCTTCTAAAGAGCTTGTAAAGAAGCTTTCTGCAACTTCTTGGTGTGTTCGCGCGGCAACTCTTTACGCACTCCACAAATAACCTTTCATTTTTGAACTACGATCCTGAGTACACTAGTCCCCCTCTCTCACCAGCTGAAATGGCTCGAGACAACAGCTGTTGCTACCACAGTCTTTTACCGGGCTTTGGTGTCGGGATTTTGGCGTTAGCTAAATCGAAGGTCGAAGTCATCCTTTGGTTAGAGGAAATCGCTAGCGGGCGGCTGCGTTGATCGGTAGCTCTCCGTTATTTATCCGATCAGTACCAGGCGAAGTAGTACAACACCAGGCCAATGCCGGAGCAATACCCTAACACAAACCGCGCGCGAACTTTCCTTCCTCTTCCTCGTCTTCTCCTCTCCTCTTACACTCACATACTTACACTAACACGTACCACACTACGACACATGCCGGGAGACCGGTCGGGAACTTACAGCTTGTTCCGGCTGGGGCGGTGCACCGCTGGTGGGAGATACCTGGTTGAGGGGAAATTCCCGCTAGTCGACGGTAGGTCGGCGCCAGATCTCGCCATCCAGAGGGGAAAAGATCATCGCCACCTCCCGAGAAAAAACACGCACTACACTTACCGGACTAATGACCTAAGAAGTTGACGCGCCCGGAAACACAAATCAATCAATCGACGTGTAGATCAGCGCCGGCTCTCGCGTGCTAGGGACGGAGGTTCACCGCTGCATAGCGAGGAAAACATTTACTACATTAAAGGGACCTCTTTAGTAGAAGCGTCAACATAAACAAAATAATCTATCCGTTTATTTATTTCTTTATCTATTTATTTATTTGGCGTGCGGGGGAGATTGCCCTTACGCAGTGTTCCGCACCCGGGTGTTGGACCCCCAGCCTACCCCCGACGCGACGCGGGTCTGCGGTCCTTGATCTGCGCAGGCGCATCAGCCTACCCGCGCGCACGTCCCCTAATACGCCTGGGGTGTGACTCTCCCTTTCTCCGTCAGATGTCGGTCTCAGTTAACTACATCCGAACTGTCTTTTTGGGAGAAAGTGATATCTCGTTAAGGCGGGATGGGACGTTGCTGGAGGAATTGTATTTTGCCGGGCATACCGCCAGGGTTCTTTTGCATGCCACAAGAGTGACATGGCTACTGTGGATTTTCCGGACTCGGCCGGGATCGAACGGCGCACTGCGGGTTCGGGGGCCAGTAAGCCAAACCGTCACCCACCCAGGAGCGCTTGGTGACGGGATTTCGCCATAGCTAAATCGAGGGACGCAGTCATTCGGCTGGTTGGGGAATATTTCTAGCGCCCGACAGCTGCAATCGGTAGCTTTTCGTGATTTGTGCGATCAGTGCCAGGTGAATAACGGAGCAGTACCCTAACAAACGGACCGCGCGCGATCTGTCCTTCCTCTTCCTTGTCCTATCCTATCCTCTCCCATTTCGCTCACACTTGCACTTTGCATGCACAACCACATATGCCGGGAGACCGGTTGGGAGCTGAGAGGTTGTCCCGGCTGGGGCGGTGCCCCGCTGGTGGGAGATACCTGGTTGAGGGGAAAACCCCGCTAGTCGACCTTAGGTCGGCGCCGGATCTCGCCATCCAACGTCGAGGAAAGCCAGCTGTGGGTGAAACATTCACTACACTTATGGGACTAATGACCTTATCCGGTGACTCGCCCGGAATCACTATCGATCAATCACTGCATGAATCACTAAAAATCAATCAATGAAAGCATGAATCACTAACAGTCAATCAATGAATGCATGAATCACTAAGAATTAATCAATTTATTTATTTGGTCAAAAAGCAGCAAAAACTGTATATGACGCATGGGGAAGGAGATCATCTGCGCACATTTTCTTGAGGTCCAGAATGAAAAAAAAAAACAGATCGACCCGGGAATATCCACTTTGGAAGAAATCGCACGTATCGTTTAGGCGCTGCCAGTGTTCACAGACGGGCAGACAGACGTTTTCTTTTCAATTGGTTTTTCGGTATCAAGGACCCACAAAATAGGGTTTTTGGCTATACCACGTGTTAGGGGATTTTTTTTCTTAATTTAGCAACTGGTTTTATCCACTCTTTCGTTATCAGCGCCCGGCAATGAATTTTTTCCGCCGAAAATTGGCCATTTTTTTGCGCATCATTACATACTATATGCGCACTTTTTCTTGATACTCCACAGAGGGGGGTGCGAGGGGTGGCAGGTTCTGTTTACGTCACGGCGGTGCAGTGCTGGCAACATCCACAGAAAACTCAGCGCAAAAGTGCGTCTTGGACTAAAAAGCTTGAAAAATAACTCGAGTTTTTTTTTTAATTCTGAAGAAATAATTAATAATTATAGAAATTATTGAGTAACGAGAAGGTGCACGGTACGCAGAGGTCGTTAGAAAAAGAGAGCGAAATGAGAAGTCCGAATTGTAAAGGAAGAAGGTGAGCAGCACTGCAAACTGAGCCGTGACGTTCCGAGTGGGACTCATGTTTTCTGCCGAGCCGTGCTGTGCCGGGCTGAGCGAGAATTAGGGAGCTGGAGGATCAAGAAAAAGTGCGAGCATAGTAACTTTCCCTGTACTACGTATATCACTCCGTGTATACGTACGTATGCGGTTAAGTAAAAAAGGGTGAATGAAGGAACGTGTGCATGGACGCATGTGCGTGCGGGCGGGGGCTGCGCGGGCGAGAGCGGGTGACGTGTGCGCGCATGCGCTGGCGCTGTGCAGGCGCCTGCGCGCGGTTCCGGCGGCGGCCGCGTGGCTGCGCGGCTGGCGCTGCGGCTGGGCCGCCGCCGTCGGCTGCGTCTGCTCCTGCTACTGCCCGCGCGCCGCGCCCTGCCCCACCGCCGGCCACGGCGACGAGGACGAGGACGACGGCGGCGACGGCGACGGCGGCGGCCGCGCGCCCCCTTCCCCGCCCCCCCTCGCGCTGGTGCCCCTGCGGCCCCCGCGCCTCGTCCCGCGCGCCTAGCGCCAGCGCCACTCTTAGGGCGGCTACGCGCATTCGCTATTCGGCGAACAGCGAGCGCCCGCTCGCCGAGGGGTATGCAGTGCATCAGCCTGATGTCACTGCAGTCCCTCTGACCGGGAGCTCCTAGGACGGCGGCAGGATTTTCCACACTATTTTGTCAGCTAGGTCGAATTCAGTCGCTGTGTGGAGGAGAATTCTAGCGGCCGGCTGCTCTGATCGGTAGTTTTCCGTGGTTTCTCCGATCAACCAGAGGCGTATCTAGGTATTCAGGCGCCCATGGCAAGTATAGAATTTGCCATTTTTTAACGCGTATACGGTAAATAGCGCCCCTTGTGAGTGGCGCCCATGGCACGTGCCACGTCTGCCATACGGTAGATACGCCACTGCAATCAACACCAGGTGAATGCCGTACCAGTACCCTAACAAACGGGCCACGGACCGCGCGCGATCTTTCCTTCCTCTTCCTTGTCCTCTCCTCTCCTCTTACACTTACACTAACATGCACTACACTACCACACATGCCGAGAGACCCGTCGGGAGCTTACAGCTTGTCCCGGCTGGGGCGGTGCCCCGCTGGTGGGAGATACCTGGTTAAGGGGAAACCCCCGCTAGTCGACAGTAGGTCGGCGCCAGATCTCGCCATCCAGCGGGGAAAAGATCATTGCCACCTCCCGAGAAAAACACGCACAACACTTACGGGACTAATGACCTGAGTAGTTGACGCGCCCGGAAACACGAATCAATCAATCAAACCGAGTAGTGTGAATGGGTCGCTTGCTGTTTGCCGAGTGACGAACATTCGGCGCTTACCCCGCCCTCCGCGTGTCTGTCTTTTGGACACATGAAAGGGAGCGAACATTCGTCGAACACATCAAGGCGAGCAGTAGCTCGCTGCTCGGCGAATGCCGAATGTGTGGAGCCGCCTTTAGCAAGTGAATCACATCGCTTAGCCAGCCGCTCACGACTCTTAGTGGGACAACTGAAAGCGGCACCTGTCGGCTTTCACCGGTAGCTCAAGTGCTCAAGTCACTGAGAAGTGCTTCTGGCCGGGAGGTCCTAGGTTCCAGTCCCCACGGTGGCAAGGTTTTCCACGCAGCTATTTCGCACTGGGCCGTTGTTGGGAGGAGGATTCTGGAGACGACTCTGAAGGCGGCTCTACACATTCGGCATTCGCCGAGCAGCGAGCTACTGCTCGCCCAATCCCCAACAACTCATGTGTTCGGCGAATGTTCGCTCCCTTTGATGCGTCCAAAAGACCGACACGCGATGGGTAGGGCGAGCGCCGAATGTTCGTCACTCGGCAAATAGCAAGCGACCCATCTACACTACTCGGGATTCGGCGGGCGGTTGCTCGCTACTCGCTGAGTAAGTATTGGTTTAGTGGTGAAATGTCGTTGGCATTTAAAATTGAATGATCACCGGTGTTGTCATTGCCAACAATGTTGTTTATTACAAAAGCAGCTTTCGATGGCTTAGCCATCATCCTCAGTTGTCTGCTGTCTGGAAGCCACCTACAATAGTCGTTTTCGTGGCTTCCAGACAGCAGACAACTGAGGATGATGGCTAAGCCATCGAAAGCTGCTTTTGTAATAAACAACATTGTTGGCAATGACAACACCGGTGATCATTCGCTGAGTAAGGCCACATTCACAATGCAAACTTAAACGTAACGTAATGCTGTAAACTTACCCGGAAAATTTACACGTAAAAACAAGCGTTCACAATGACGAACGTACGTTTCGCCTGAACCAATCAGAATTCAATGAACTGAAACTTGATCGATTCGTCTCTAACATGGTGAAAAGATCTTTCCACCATGGTTTCTAGCTTTTTCTTTATATTATATTCCTGTCGATTTTTCTTTATATACATGCGAGTAGATGTAGTAGTGCTCACATTTTCTTCATCTTATAAACAAGGATTCTTATGAACTAAATTCACGAGTAATTCATCGGACATAATTAGTTTATTCGCCATCTCAGGTTAAAGTCTCAATAAAAATTGTCCAAATTCTTACATTGAATTCACTATACGCATCAAAAGCATTCGTAAACTAGTTCTCTACATTACAATAACAATGACATAACCACAAACTACCTGAACACAATCTGAAATCGAACTTCCATGCTGCTCTCTGATTGGGCTTCGGCAGAATTCCGACGTAAACTTAACGTAAAAGCTTGGAGCTTGCGAACTCTTAAGTTTACGGTCTTACGTCAACGGTTACGTCAAGGCATTGTGAATGGTCTCGCTTAATAACACATTTCTAGGTTTTGCGGCTACGTTACGTTTACGTTTAAGTTTGCATTGTGAATGAGGCCTAACGAATATGTGGAACCGCCTTTAGCCACCGACTCACAACTGAAAGCGGCAGCGGCTTTCACCGGTAGCCAAAGCGCCAACTGATGGCACTGCGGTGCCTCTGGCCGGGAGGTCCCAGCGTTCCAGCCGTCACAGTGGCAGACTTTCGACACTTGCTGCGTTGCGGGCTAGAGTTCAGCCACTGCCTGGAGGAGAATTTGAGCTGCCGGCTGCTGTGTTCGGAAGTTTCAGTGGTTTCTCCGATCTACACCAGGGGAATGCCAAAGCGGTACCCTAACAAACGGGCCACTGACCGCGCTCGATCTTTCCTTCCTCTTCCTTGTCCTATCCTCTCCTCTTACATACACACTTACACTACCATGCACTACCACACATGCCGGGAGACCGGTCGGGAGCTTAGAGCTTATACCGATTGCGGCGGGGCCCCGCTACTGAGGTATAAATGGTTGGGGAAAACCCTGCAAACCTACAATGGTCGGCACCGGATCTTGCCATCCAGCGGAGAAGATCATCGCCACCTCTCGGGTTAATAAGCGCACTATATTGACGGACCAATGACCTTAGCAGCTGACGCGTTCGAAAATACTAATCAAGCAACTAGGCAAGCAAACAACTGAAAGCGGACTGTCACATTTTTTTAATTTTCGAGAAAAACAAACAAAAGAACACAGCAAAAAATGGCGTTTATGTCATCTTATTCAGTACATTTAGGACTATCCCTACCAAAATTTTGAAGACAAAATTTGGAGCAGTTTTTGAAAAAATCTTGTTTTTTATGTTTTTTTAATGTTACACATATTTCACCCAACTTTCACCCCAAAACTGGTACTATATTTTTTTTATGTGGTACATGACCTTCATTAAATAACAAACTATGGGAAACAAATTTCAGTTGAAGTAAAATTCTCGATCTGCAATTTTATAGTTATAGTAAGTTTTCAATTTTCGCAACTTTCTCTATTTTCGAAAATTCAAATTTAACAATGAATATCGGACTTGCGCTACCTTTGTAAGTGTATTTCACTCTATTCTTACAAGAAATTTGCAGAAAAATGGAGTATTTTCAGTAAAGAACCCCGAAAACGTAAAGAATGTTTTTCAAAATCGCGCAGCTTCTGCGTCAAACCAGATCGACCGAGATCCATTTTGGAAAAAAAGCCTATGACTAGTTTAGGCGCTAGCGTTGTTTACTGAAGGATGGACGAACAGTTGGACGGACGTTTTGAAAAAAAACACTTTTTCTGTATCAGGGGATCAAAACCTGTATTTCCGTTGAAATCTCAAAATCGATTACCTTTCTTCAAAGTAGGTATATTAATCTGTATAGACATACGTATACGAGAAAATAATATACGTACGCATACGAGAAATTAAAAAAGTCATGGAAACGTATCAAAAAATAATAGATTACTTTGTTGCTTATGAGATTTTTGTGGTCTCTATTTCGGCATCGCTCTCGCCTCTTTAAGCCACGAGCTCTGCTCAACTATTCTTCGAGGGAGGCGGATGTTCTGAGAAATCTGCAATTGGACACCTTTCCCCTCGCAGAGCCTGTTATCGTCGCCTTCGTCGTATTTATCGAGTTCTCGAAATACGCATCGATCCTCTGGTCGAAATAGACCACCTTGGGGCACCCCGCCGTTCGCCAGCCTGGTTCGCAATGACCTTGGGACTCCCCCCGCCGCAAATCAACGAACGCTTTAGTGCACTCCACTCCGGCGATTACCCCCCCACACACACACACACACCATGGACGCCCTCTCTGCGAGGTTTAGTGAGGCGTCGCGCCGATCTTTTCTCGGTATCACGATCCAGCGACCTTCACCGCTACTCACAGGGCTGTGGAGGCGTTGCTAAAGGCCGATACACACGGTATAATTTTCGTGTAGATTCTTCATGTAGTCCAGACTTTACGCTTTCTACATGAGAAAATTATGAACATGTTCGTATTTTTTTCTGTATAGAAAGCATACGGTTTGACTCCAGCGCCTCTATCGGCAGAATCGTTCACTAATGGTAATCGACCATGTCGATTTTGTGGTTAGGTGTGTCAAGGTGCGATTGTATGAAGTGATATATTGTGATTAAGTACCTCTTTCCTTATCCCTGCCTTCCAATTTTTATTCTCTATTCTCACCACGGTTAATTTAATACTAAATCAAGATCACAGATGGAACGCACGCACAGAAATACCATCACTGAAAGTACTCGGACGGCGCAATTCAGTTGTTTCCCTCTAGCCCCCCCGCCTCCCTGGCTTGTGGCGATTCATGCAGAAAGCGTGAAGTCTGGTATAGATCGTGTATGCGCTACTTTTTATACATTCAGTTTGAGATCTTCACGTTTCTATACAGAAACTGTATAAGAATCTGCACGTAAATTGTACCGTGTATATCGACCTTAAAGCCATAGGCACAACCGACCAACCACCCGTAGCCTCTTCCCAGACTAATTAGTTTTCACTGCTGTTCCATATTTAAATAAGTTGTAATACATGTCAAATATTTTTAAAATATTTGGATTACAATCGAATAACAGTTGTACATAAGTGGGAAAATTTTAAAACCGTAATATAAATTAACTAGTGGTGCTACAGAATAGCACATACTTTCCCTTATTAGTTTTCATTTTCCTTTGGTATCGGCTAGCTACTCGAACTTGCCACGCGCTCTTGCCAACTGCCATCTATCGCCACCCACTCTACATTTTTTTTAATTGTCTTAATTTGCCGGTTTCGCAATAGTAGAACGAAAATATTATTTTAAGAATATTAAAGAACAGTAAAACCTCGTCCTAAATGCCAATTTTCTTTAAAAAATAGGAGCTATTTTTAAGAAAGTGGCGTTTAAACGCGACAGTAAATTCGAAATTTCAAGCTCTTTTTCACAGAATACTCTTGAGTTTTCGAAAAACTTCATTAGAGGCCGTTTTAACTTGCAAAGCTTTTAATTGTTTTTCTGACGTTAAATACATTAATTAATAAAAGGAATTATAATCTTCGTGAAAATATGTTAATTTTTTCAAAGAAAACTTATGCCAGCTTAAACTAGTGTATTGCTTACAAGACTTCTAGACACCTTTATTAGCAATTCAACTAGCTTTCTTTAAAAGATTTTGATCAAATGAATCCAGCATTACCTATTCAATATAAGTTGCAAAGATTTCTTTGCATAATCGTTTATATGAGCTACCAAATGTAGGCCTAATATGCAATTTCATAACATTTAATTCACAGTCATTTACATACATTCAGTTTCATGGTCTATAGACACGAGTGAAGTTATATAAGTTTCAAGACATTTAAAATAGTAAAATGTAAAATCATTTAAAATAGTAAAATGTAATCTTTAACGTTATATAGCCTAGAAACAGCAACGTGTTTATTATGTACAAATATAAAATAAATCCCTAAGTTTTGGGAAATTCTTGTTTATTTTTCTACTCTCAAAGTGTTTAACCAAAAAGTGAAGCTCATTTTATAAAAAAACGGATAATCGACATTCTGCGGAATTGTTTATAATCTTTGAAATTTTGAAAGACTACAATATGGAATGTATTACTAATGAAATGCTAACAAATGCGTATATAAGTGACTTTTCATTCAGTGAATATATGTATGTTCTATACCTCGCAACACGGACAAAATAATGATTATCAAATATGTTTGGAATAATTTCTAAAAGTCTAATTTGTAAACACAAGCTCTACTAAATAAAACATCTTTATCTTATCACTGCCACCATCTCGTAGTTCACCAACAATATACTTTTCAAATAAACCTTCCGGCATTTTTGCGCAAATTTCAATAAAGCTTGCGGATTGCTTGAAAGAAATACATCAATTTATAATAAATCAATATAAAATACATCAATACAAACACATCCATATAAAATAGTATTTTGTTCAATGTATTAATGTCGAATCATATTTGCTGTATAATCGTCCTAAATGTAAAGAATAACATTGGGCGACTAATTTTGACGCCCCAATTACTCCACAATACTCATATTTTGGAAAAATGCAACATGATTTATTTGAAGATCTGTTTTTGATGAGCATATTTCATAAAAAAAAACAGTTGTATCTTCACAATTGTAGTTGTAGGAAGAGCCGAACTTTTTTTTAATTTTAATTTTTTTATTTTTTAAAATCAAGCATTTCCACGAACATGAAACCTGCATCATTCTCTTAAGCTTCCTTTATGCTAATCTAAGGACCCAAATTAATCAAAAAATTTTGTGCGGTTTTTAAGTAAAAAAATGGTTTAAAGAAAATAAAATTGGCTATGTTTCACACAACATGTCGCAAAAATATTCATGTTTTTGAAAAATGGAACATGATCTTATTTGAGAGATGTTTTTTATGAACACATTTCATTAAGAAACAAATTGTATCTTGATAATTGTCGTTGTAGGAAGATGCCGAATTTGTTTTCAATTTCGAAGAATTAGAGTTTTCAACCAACATGAGACCTGCACAATTCTCTAAATGACCTTCAGACTATCCACAACAAAATTTTGTCAAAATTGTTGTCCGCTATTTTTTCCGAAAAATCGAAAATGTGCCTGGGGCTTCAGGTATAGTACCCTCATCCCCAAATTAAAATATGGTTTCAAATTCGAGGGCCACGAGATCAGTCAAATCGCACCGGGGAATATCAATTTTGGAGAAAATTGGCAGAACGGTTTAGTCGGCCCCTGGGAAGCCAGGATTCACGTTTCTTGAAGAGCTGGCGCGACTGCCACAATCTCATGTAAGGGAAACGTTATCGCCACCACAACCCACCACCATCGCCACCTCTGCACCGCCCAGCTCCTCATCACACCACCAACTCCCCACCCAACCCATTGCTTCATCCGTTCTCACACTCCCCGCCGCAACCCACGCAGTGGCCCTCTGGCCTGGAGGTCTTGGGGTTCGAGCCCGGAGCTGGTTGGATTTTTGACTACCTCATAGCTGGCAGCACGGATTCAGTCGCTGTCTGGGGAGATACTAGCAGAACGGTTTGCTCTCATAGGTAGTTTTCCGCTCTTTTCTACAATCACACCACCGAAATGCCGATGCAAGTACCCTTACAAACGGTCCCGGATCGCGCGTGATCTTTCCTTCCTCTTCCTTGCCCTATCCTCCACCCCTTACACACACACACACTTACACTAACATGCACTACATACGCACATGCCGGGAGACAGGGTCAGGAAGCTTAGAGACTGGGCGATGCCACGCTGATAGAGATACCTGGTTGGGAGAAACGCCAGCCTTCCGTAGGTCAGAGCCCGCCGAATCTCACCATCTTCTACGGGAGATCACCGCTACCTTCCGCAATAAAACATGCACCACAGTTATGGGACTAATGACTTAAGCAGTTGGCAGAGTCGCTAATAAATCAATCAACTAACAACCCACAACTATGACTAGCACCCCTCTTCTCCCAAGCCCCTCATCGCCTTAACACTTCTACTTCAATCCTCCACGCCCACCCCTACCCCACCCCCAAGCCCTTACTTCATCCCGTGTCCGTGCCAGTAACACTCCTCAGCAATCCACATCGTCCTCTCGCCATACCCGTCACCACCCCACCGCAACAACCCCCACTACATCTTACCAACCTATTGTCGACATCCTGTTCTGATAAACGGAACACGCCTCTGCACAATCAGGGAACGTTCCCCCCTCCCCGGAAGTCCATAGCGCGCTTAAGATTGTCAGCATCCCCACCCGGGTTGCCAAATGATTTTCCCGAGCTCTTCCCCACCACCTACTGCGTGCATTTCCCCAAATAACATCTCCAGTGAATAAAATTACCACTTTGAAACTAAAAATATTCTCCAAATTATGGACATGAGCTGTCCTGACGATTCCATTTGCTGTCTCTTCAAAATTGAAATAATTTAAATCCACCAACCATCATCCCATGCGCTTGCTCACAACCCCTAAACTTCGTGCTTTCTCATGTTCATTATTCTCTATGTCGGTAACGGACCAACCGGGAGAGATGACTCAGTGCATCAACCTAATTTCACTGCAGTCCCTCTGACCGGGAGGTCCTCTCCCGACGTCGCAGGATTTTCCACACTATTTTGTCGACTAGGTTCGTAAGGTTCAAGTCGCTGTCTGGAGGAGAATTCTAGCGGCCGGCCTGCTCTGATCTGTAGTTTTCCGTTGTTTCTCCGATCAACACCAGGCAAATGCCGAAGCATACGCAAACAAAACGGTCATCACGGACCGCCCGCGATCCTTTCCTTCCTCTTTCTCGTCGTAATCTCTCCACTTACACACACACACTACATGCACTACACTACACGCAATGCCGGGAGACCGGTCGGAGCTTCCAGCTTGTCCCGGCTGGGGCGGTGCCCCGCTGGTGGGAGATACCTGGTTGAGGGAAAACTCCGCTAGCCGACGGTAGGTCGGCGCCAGATCTCGCCGTCCATCGGGAAAAAGATCATCGCTACTCCCGAGAAAAACACGCACACACTTACGGGACTAATGACCTGAGTAGTTGACGTGGCCGGAACACAATCAATCAATCAATCATAGAACGGGATCAACCCAAACCCCTCTAGCGCTGTCGCCTCCCATACCTTTCTACCCCGGTTGTTCCGTCTGGACCGAATCCAACACTCCCCACCTCCCCCGCCCCCGCGTCCCAGCGCGGCGCCGAAGACGTGGAACCCATTGCCCGAGGAACGTGGACCCAGTGCGAACCATCTGCACTCAAAAACGCAAACCGCCTAACGTATACTGCGATTTTCGTAACTTTGCCCCTGACAGGATCAGCTGTTTACGGTTTCATCCATCGAGAGCTTGAACGTCACCATAGTGACGTCA